>JACXGM010020639.1:6563-17807 GCA_016801145.1 Umbra pygmaea | reverse complement strand
GGATAAAGAAGGTCCTGTGGTAAATGTAGGTCAGTAGGCATAAAGACGGTCCTGTGGTAACTGCAGGTCAGTAGTAGTTTCTATCACCCTACGGCACGTTGGGCTCTGCTAGGAGGCTTCCTACATGATTTGATTGATGTCTGACTAGCCAGCCTCCATATTTGGCTTCTCCATGTAGAGCAGATTCCTGAGGAGGGATGCTACAGATAGGGTTGGGTACCGTTCGCATTTGAACCAATACCAGTACCAATACCAATACCTTGAATTCGATACCGATACCCAACTGTAATTATTTTGGTACTTAGAAAATCTAAAGATATGTGGCTAATGAGATATACATATGTTTATACATTAAAATCTGTTTGCTTAATTTATTACATTTATGCTTGATGTTGACTAGTTAGCTAAGCTGATACACAGCCGAATACTGTTATGATGATGAACGTTAAATAACAAGAGTCGTCGACATGTCCTAAGCTGTGTGAAAAATACGCTATTCAAATGCTTATGATAATGATGCTTTAATGATAAAGTAATGAAAAAGCCCACTTATCTCCAACAACAATTTATCCAACTACTGTAGGTATTATTTAACCTGAACATGACAATGAATTTGATGTTGTGCTGGCTCCCCTGAAGTTTTGTCCCTGGAGGGTTCAACGTCTTCAGAGCTACCATTGATAGCTGTGGGCAACTTTAAATAAGTTTCTATTTGCATATCACGTCGCAAAAATTACAACGAGTTGTCTGTTTGAGAAGGCCTTTCCTTCGGTTTGACGTGTTGCCATGCTAGCTTTCTATTTCACATCGCAAATATTACAACAAGTGTTGTCTCTGGCTGTATCAATTTTAGAAATGTGTAGCCACACTTCTGACCGCTTTCGGCTCCAATATCATCCAACTGCAGACACAAATGGGCGTTCTCGTGCTGGTGGGGGTTCCCGTTTTCGTAAACTGGAATGCCCCGGAACACATATTCAATAGTGGTCTAATTAATTATATTACAACCATGATTACAACATTCACGGTTAAGGTTAGGCATGAGGTTACTAACCAACGCAGTCTCACGGCATTTCGTAATATATTGTAATTTGTCACGCAATTTTAATCTGTTGATTCGTGTACACGGACATGCTTTTCTCATTTTTCTTCCGTGTTTTTTAGCATATTTCCTTTTCGTGTCTCTCAGCACGTTTCAAAAATAATATATTTAAATTGGAAGCATCATGACGTAGCATTTCAGGAAAAAGTGTTCTTCTAATATATTTTAGATGGGTTTAACAGCAAGGTTTAATTCAGAGTGGTTAGGGTAAGGGTTTGGTAAGGCTTATGGTTAATGTAAAGATACAAAGTAAAAATCACCTGTCAGCATCACGCTGCAATGGAGAACAAAACGCAATTGACAAGCTAAAGATGTGCGGTCATCTCGAGAGAGATTCGCTCTCAGGTACCAAAATGTGGCACCGATTGTAATACCGACGTGATTCGGTTGGTACCGGTAAAAGTACAGGGTTCGGTACACATCCCTAGCAACAGAGTAGGATCAAGTAAGTAACCCACTAACTTGTCTACATATCCTCTAAATAATGTTGTGATTTCTTTAGTAATTTGAGTTTATTCTAACTGATGCAACAAACAACAACATACTGTTAACTTTCACAATGATCCAAAAAATATACAGTTCTACAGTATTTTAATAAAATCTAGCAGGCTAACTGATGGATCCTGCTTTGTAGTGTCTCCCTAATGCTTGTCCCAGTAGAG
Organism: Umbra pygmaea; assembly: GCA_016801145.1. Classification (NCBI taxonomy): domain Eukaryota; kingdom Metazoa; phylum Chordata; class Actinopteri; order Esociformes; family Umbridae; genus Umbra; species Umbra pygmaea. The sequence continues at coordinate 16,043 of JACXGM010020639.1, read as the reverse complement.
GTGGTAAACCTCACTGATACTCAGATGAAGGGATACGGTCATCTCAAAACTGTGGTTATTGAAGATTGAGTCATGTCCTCAGAAGCACATAATGGCCAAGTTGCTTCTTAACACGATCCAGGGAGACCAGGAAGTGATGAGACAAGGCTGTCCTGTGTGACATTTTACCCATGAAACCTGGATGTCATCTGTTGAGCCTATTTGCACCTCTGCATAATCTCTGGATACTGAATGGCAGTGACTAAGGCCGCATTTACATATCGATAGATTTCAGCAACATTTTCGAATCTGCTCGAGCACAGCTCGGGTTGAGACAATTGTAGTTTGCAAACTTGCAGGCCTCTCTCGAATTCCACGTGACCTCCAAAGGTGGAAATTATTTTGTCTTGTCCCAAACGGACTTGGAAATGTTGCTGAAATCTATGGGAATGTATATGCAGCCTAGGGACTTGTGTGTGAAACTTTATGTCCTTGATGATGTCTCTGAAGCAGACAAGCTCATGCTAAACCAAACTGTATCTTACTAATACTCAAGACAATACAGTCCCTTCATTAAGACCGTTCTGCAGGGATGCCATCCTGAGTAGAGGGGCCAGGGTAGACGCAACATGTTTGGCCCCTCTGTGACTCCCTCTACTGTGGCATTCCAGACTAAAAGCAAAGTGGAATAGATTTTTCCCTGCAAAATGTTCTTTCATTTCTTCTCCATATTTGGAAATGTTTAGCTAGTTGTGGCTCATGTTGGAGAAGTGAGGAGGGCTTGGTAAGGATGTGACTCATTGGAGCAGCAGAGTATGACCCGCCGATGGTAAGGGACAGATACAGACAGAGGGGGATCTTTTATTACGAACTTAACGGCCATTGACAACAGCCTTACTTCTATATTCTAAAGACAATCAGATCAGGACTGTAAGTATATATTATTATTCTTATTTGTCTCTTCTGTTAAACTACATTTAGTTGGGTTGTTAACCTGCATTACATCAGTGATGGTAATTTAGTGTGGTGTTAAGATGCATTACCTCAGTGATGGCCATTTAGTGTGGTGTAAACTACATTACCTCAGTAATAGTCATTTAGTGTGGTGTAAACTACATTACCTCAGTAATAGTAATTTAGTGTGGTGTAAACTACATTACCTCAGTAATAGTCATTTAGTGTGGTGTAAACTACATTACCTCAGTGGTCATATAGTGCGGTGTTAGGCTACAAAACTTTAGTCATGCTCATTTAGTGTGGTGTTAACTTCATTACCTCAGTGATGGTCATTTAGTGTGGTGTTAAACTACATTACCTCAGTGATGGTCATTTAGTGTGGTGTTAAGCTACATTACCTCATTGATGGTCATATAGTGTGGTGTTAGGCTACAAAACCTTAGTGATAGTCATATAGTGTGGTGTTAAACTACATTACTTCAGTAATGGTCATTTAGTGTGGTGTAAACTACTTTACCTCAGTGGTCATATAGTATGGTGTTAGGCTACAAAACTTTAGTCATGCTCATTTAGTGTGGTGTTAACTACATTACCTCAGTGATGGTCATTTAGTGTGGTGTTAAGCTACTTTTCCTCAGTGATGGTCATTTAGTGTGCTGTTAGGCTACAAAACCATAGTGATAGTCATATAGTGTGGTGATAAACTACATTGCATTAGTGATGCTAATTTAGTGTGGTGTAAACTACATTACCTCAGTGATGGTCATTTAGTGTGGTGTTAAACTACTTTTCCTCAGTGATGGTCATTTAGTGTGGTGTAAACTACATTACCTCAGTGATGGTCATTTAGTGTGGTGTTAAAATACTTTACATAGGACGCAAGTTTGTTGGGTTGGAAGGCACTGTGGTTGATCAGTTGGTAGAGCTTGGTGCTTGCAGTGCCTGAGTCCTTGTACAATACTGTGTAAAAGTCGCAGGCACATGAAAAGCAAAAAACAAAGATGCTTTCAAAAATAACTAAATGAAAATGTCCTAAATATAAAACTAATATGCGAAAGAACAGTCAAACTAAAACACAAATCTTTAATCTGCCACACCCTTAGCTTTTCATTTAGTTGTCCTTTGCTCAGTTTAATTCCTTTACCTGTTTCTGTTTCAGGTAATCAGTTTGGATCGATCAACTCATTGATTATTAGCGCATGTTTGTTATCTTTGCTTCAACATGCACTGGCCTATAAACCTACACAGCAATCATTGTTTTTATCTTAAAAGTGGTCAATTACATAATATGTAATTTGGAAAAATTTAGAATTAAAACAGATCTATTGTATAATTACTATATTGGTTTCATTGAGTGTTTCCTCTGAATGTTTATTTCAGAAATAAGATTAGACGACTCAAACCCATCGAACCTGAAAGTCAAATGAAAGAGTTTTCTGCATCAGTACATTTAAAGAAACGTCCCGCTATATTAGGCCTCTAGAGTCTAAAGTGTGTGTATATCGGTGCTGTCGAGCTAAAACAGGTCCTTGCTTGATACTCTATTTTCTTTCTCTAGGTTACTACTTTCTATCTTGCTCTGCTTTGTCTAGATGTGGGGCTTGTGCTGCAACCTCATTGGATGTCACTTGGCAGCTCTGGTTTGATTGACAGTTCTGCCAACTGTACTTCCTCCACTTTAGTGAACCATGTCTCACATTTTGGTGGAGATTCCCTCCCTGATGCAAGGAAGTTGCTGCCATAGTGGTGAAAAATGCTGTTGGTTTTCAAGGTAACATTAAATTTACATTTTAGCCATTAAGCAGACACTTTTATCCAGAGCGACTTACATTAAGTACAGGGACATTCTCCCTGGAGCAAGATAGGGTGAAGTGCCTTGCCTAAGAACACAATGACATTTGGCACAGCAAGGAATTGAACCGGCAACCTTCCGACTACTTGTGCGACTCCCTAACCACTGAGCCATCTGACCCCCTAGATGGCTGCGGTAGGATAATGATTCTTCTTAGATTGTGCATATAGACTGATATAAACAAAATACTAGACGTTCAGATGTCAAATGAACTTAAATATTGCTCATTTCTACTGACACAAGCAGAAGACAGAAGACAAAAAATAAACGTTTGTAACTAGATTTGTGTTAAAGAAATCTGGGGTGGCTATGACTTTTGAACAGTACTAGAGTGAACAGGTCTAGATGCTGTTCTATTCATTTTAATTCTATGGATGGAACACACTAGGGCTGGACTTGTTTATATGCTCTGGCCTCATAGGACATGTTACACCAGTGTGATTGGAATGTATGAGCTTTTGAAATATATTTTCAATGGTTATCCCATCAGCTTCATTTTCAGAACACTTGCAAACTGTAGAATGAATGACTTTCGCATGGACGTTGCCAGATCTGTAACTTTGGAAGTGAGTCCTGTCGCTGTTGACTGGTTTTGTGTAACGATGGATACATGCTGGATGTCGTTTTGATGTGATATGAGGGAATTCCAGATGTTTCTTTAGATGAATGTCATCGCTGCAGGCTTCATGCTGGGCTCTGATTCAGAGAGTAGATTGGATCAGCAGGCATCAAGGGTTTATGTCAGTGGTACATTTAAAGCTTGAGTGAAGCATGTGGATGTCAATTCAGTGTACTGCTGTACTTGAAGAAATAACTTGTTCGAGTTGGTTAAGAATGTTTCATATAACCCTAGACCAGGTAACGTCAAGTTGTCTTTGAATTTTTAAATAAAAAAAATTCTAAAAAAATAAAGTTCTTAAATAATAGTACAGTTAACTAATTTCCCAATTTTATTTTGGCAATATACATATCAGGTTGCAGCAGATGACACTTTGTAACCTGTTGTATTCTAGACTAAAATAATAATTGGACATTTTGGGAAACCTTTGAACAAAATGGTTGTAGAGATTTATAGTTCAGGTAGAGCCCCTTAAAATACCCTTCAGAATCCTATTCTTTAAAAAATATAGAACTCCTTGCACGCTTTGCTTTATTGCAGATGAGGGTTTCACCTGCCACACTGGGGCATATTGCTTCTGAGAAATCCCAATGATTGCATTGACACTTCGCTTATAGAACTGGAGTAACGCAAGTAATTACCAATGTCTGGCACATAGTGCTTTCTATTTCACTCCTATGAATTTGACTCAAGTTTTTAAGCTATTATGTATTATGGCCCCTTAAATGAGTCATACCTTTTATTTAAGGGGCCATAAAATATAATAGCTGATATAATAAGGAACTCATACATGTCGGAAGTTTGCAGGTTCGATTCCCGACTGTTTGGTCTGTGTGTCATCATTGCGTCCAGTGGGGATAGAGAAAACTTTATTCCGAGCAATGGCACTTGAAGAGGGACGCATGCACGCAGCCAGTGTAGATTGCATGTCAGACAGGTTTAAGGAAACAGTGGCAATATAACAATTAAAATCAATCCTTTTTATACAAAAATATATAAAACATGTTTATGATTTAGGTGTGTTTATTAACATTCTGGGGCCTGGGCCTAAAGGCCAAGTGCTTTGTTTAATCACATGTGTCTAATAGTCGGGAATGTGCCCTAAAATCAGGACTGTTATGAACCTGTGTTCTAATAACACTATGTCATAGTGCAGTACTTCTTCAGTAGAGCCCTATGTTGCATTGAGCACTTCTTAGTAAACTGGGTGTGTAATGGGAGACAAGCCCACTCTGACCATCTCCACCGCGGTGTTGCTCTCCAGATCAAACGTTTTCCAGCCTCTCTGTATAAGTTGACACAGATCTACATTCTTTTAATGCGAGCTGGGGCGCTGTAGAAGCAGCAAGGATAGGTAACACCCTAACAGGATTAGAAATAGCTGTGAGGGAGGATGCTGCAGACTTTAATGAGAGCATGGTGTTGATAATCTGATTACCTATAGCTTGACATTATACAAGTCCAGAGTCCCAAATGTCATCCTTGTCCCTGTGTAGTACACCACGGCCCTGTGGACCCCAGTCATGTGTAATGCACTATAGAGAGAGTAGTGTGCCATTTGGGACACAAACCAGGCCTTGTGGTGCCTTCTGCACATCATCCAGTGCTTTCTCTGCCTCAGGGTGGTTGCCCTCCTCATAGTCTCATTACTAGGGCTGTCCCCGACTAAGATTTTCTTTAGTCGTTCAAGACTGGACTGATCTCTTTGACAATCGACTAGTGTAAATGTTTTCAAATTTTGTAACTTTTTTTGTCACACACAATATTTTTAATGAAACTATTTTGTTTGATGCTTCATAGCACTGTTGGAAGAAATAATCAGAAACAAATACATAAGTAAAAAGGGTGATTGACAAGACATATATAAATGTACAAACGTTCTGGATCTTCAATGTAGAGTACAGTACAGTAGCTACTGGCCTTTCCAGGTTCAGCCACTGATAGATTATTCCTAATGTTAAGCTTTGTGTCACCTGTTGTTGCTGAGAGCCAATGTAATTACAACTGCCTGGTTGTATGTGATAAGTAATATCCATCTAGTACAAATTACAAATGTTGTTTAATATGCACATCAGCAGAGGGCATCAATTAAATTGCACGTGCTGGAGCTACAGCCAGCAACATTTACCGCGCGGAAATGCACAGGACGTGCCAGATGAGTGGGGCACTGTGTGATACAGAGAAAGAATTTCGGTGTCTTAGCCGGGAAAGGTAATGCCATTCGATTTGGATGTCATATCTGTAAGCTAGAGTCATCAAATTGTAATCTTAAATTTAGGGAATTTGGTTGTCTCTGGTTATACACACAGATTTATACAAAACTATTTCACTGGGTAACAAGGTATAATGGCTTCATTGTGATTAGATCATTCAAAGTTTGCACAGCCAAAGCCTACATGAGTTTTCAAAGTGTGCGTCATGTACGAATAGCCTCTCTCGAATTGACCTATTGGGAAATCGTCAAATCCTATAGGCTTTTTGATTAACAACATAATCAAAGCTGGACGTAGCAGCGACCTTAACATACAGGGGATGCACTGTTAAATAAACAGCATTTCAAATGAAGTAGGGCTACATTTATTATGTATGATATTAGGACTTCTATTTTGACTAATAATAGGCATATTCATTTTGCAGATGTTAACAAGTAAATGATTCAAAGCAGCACATGTTAGCATGCATCTACATAAGTGAAACTTACTGTTTTCAAGTGGTAGGCTACATCATATTCAATGTCAAACTATGGTATGAAAACCATTGTTGGCAGATGACCCGGTACTTTGATGAAATGCTTCCATCCTACGGATTTTGTAGGCATTATCTTAGGCAGATAAATGAAAGGGAAGTTTCTAGATTACTTAGTAGGCCTTATTCAATATCATTTTGGAAACAGCTTTGTTAAAGGTGGGTCAGCCCTACTCATTATGCTGTCAGGCCTCAGGTAGCTGCTGTTTGGTCAGGCTGGATCCGAAGTGGCACTGTAGAGGGTACCAGTATGTCATCAAAACCACCCAACTTAAACTTGGAATTGATGGCTAACTGAGGTAGGACAGCAATTCTACTTAGAGATTACATTATAGATTCTTATTGCAAATGTCACAGTCTACATCTTTAATTACTCTTTTAATTCTATACAGTGTAGTATTAGCATCAATCTGAGGTTGGTGTCAGTAATATGTATATTTGATATAATATGTATATTTTTAAACAAGGACCAGTGTTTTTTTTGCTCTCTGGGAAGGATTCTACAGTACATATGAGTTCAACAATCCAGTAGTATTTAATCAGAGCGCAGTTCCTGGAGATATGAAAGGGAATTATCCAGCACTTATTTCTATTCTCAAAGGGACCCTGTTCAACAGCCTTTATAGCCTGGACCATCATCAGTATCAGCAGCCATCACTGCCGTCACCTTCAGAATGTTTTAATGCTGGTTCTAACTGTCAGCCTATTCACCAAGTAGTGTACTTCTTTCCTTCAGACACTGGTCAAAAGTAGTGCACTATATAGGTAATAGGGTTCTTTTTGCAACTCATCCAAGACTTAAATGGCTTAATCTTCTTTTAGTTCATTTTCTTCTTCAGTTTTATAATATTACCTTGCATAACGACATTCCCAGGTTGGGCAGAGAGTTGTTTTATGTTTTTATACACATCAGAATTGAAGTGAATCTTTTGTCAACAGTGAAACCTAAAGCATGATTAACAAGATCAATTAGTCAAAGTACTCGTTAAGGACACTTAGGCCAATGATATGGAGATTATCTGTCTTTAATTAGGAAAATCTTTTTATTAAGATGTTTGATTACCTTCTATTGTTACATTTCCTTCTCTGATTGCTGTATTAGACTTCATTAAATGCTCCTAGCAGCATTTTACCATTGAGACTTTGAGTGCCGATAGTGGGAAGATACACTGAGACTACTCTGGTTACTGTATTGTAAACTGCAGTCATTTGAGTCTGTCTGAATGTGAACGTGCAACCTTGTTTTTTACTCATGGCAATTTTTTCGTTGGCCCTCTGTCATTGCCTGATCTTTCTTTCATTATTAGCAGCTTTTTGCAACAACACTAATGTCAGAAAGATAACCAACAGGCTAATGTATGTAGTTAGCCAGGTCTCTGTCAGTCTCTCCTATTAAACACTGTCCTGCCTGGACCTCCCTTTCCGTGAAACGATTGACATGTAAATAGCATAGGGTTTAATGTTGGAGGTGGAAGAGATGGGACTGACGTATCGAAAGTAGCACTTGCTCCAAGCTTACCCTCTACCTCGGTCCGAACCCTCGGCCCAACCATGTTTCTGTCCTACAACAAAATATTTTAACATACAGCTAAACAGTTGACTGATAAAAAATGATGCACTTTTAACAATTGATGAGTAACTTCAGTAGAAGTATTGGAGGGTACGTATAATCAAGTGTGACTACGTCATTTCTTTGTTCAGATCCTTGTCAAACGAAAACATAAACAAGTTAATTCTAAAAATATTTAAATATCTGAGGTGAAAAGACACTGCATGGGTTTAAGTGAGCAGTCAGGTTCAGAAAGCTTCAAATCTTTTCACATTGCTTAGATTTTGCTAATGCTTGCTCCTGTTAACAAACAAATGACACCCTACTCCCTAAATGTCTGCTGCACTACTTCTATCTAGATCAGGTGCCATTTTGAGTGCATATTTTGTCCATGTCTTTTTGTAATGCCTTTCATCATTGTTTGATCCAAAGTTGATCGTTTGTAAGATAATGTAGAAGCCACGAGAACCTTTTCGGTTTGAAACCTAGTCTGTACTTGTGAATGTACAGTAGTCGTCATGGGAGCATTACAGGCTTGATGTGACATTACTCTACTAATTTGTTCTTCTGTCCTGCAAAATGGATGTGCATGTTCTTTTTATCTGTTGTTGAAAACCTATAGACCTTTAAGAATGTGTTGTCTAAACAACTTGGAAATCAAAATGGCTGTTTCTAGACAGTATTTGTTTTAATGATGACAACATTTAAAGTCAAAGAATGTGCGGACTGAAAGAGGAATTTAAATGAAGGGATAACTCGTTTTTCAGTTTTATTTTTAGAGTTGCCTGTTCAAAAGTTGGAGAAAGTTTGATTTTTTTCTGAAAGTCTGTAATATAAGGAATTGACGTAAAAGCCTATTATGTGGCTGGTAATAAAAAGTGTTAGTATTATTAAGGTGCACAATGGAAGGTTAAAGTGAGCCGGTGAACTATTGTGGAGACTCATCATGGGATATTAACTACAGGCATAGTGTTATGGTTTTCAAAAGACATGCTAAATGACCATTTACAGCAGAGTATTATTGGCATTCAAAAGTAATTCTACCTCCATTATTATTTTGCCTTTTAACTTAGCAGGGGTTGGCTCCCGAACATAATTATGAAGAGGAAAATGTTGCAATATGTATTCTTGGAGAATAAAAAAAAGACATTTCATGTTCCTGAACAGTGATGTGATCTAAATCCCTGCCTTGAGATCAAGCAACTTCTACCACAGCTCCATCCTTGTCGCAGCAGATTTACCAGAGGCACGGGCAAATTGGTCAGTTAAATATAATTTTTGGATATTGGAACATTAGTAACTATGCAACCAGGTAATGTAACAATGATATGTGCAGGTTTGGTGTATCTGTGTGATGTGTGGACCCCAGGGGGAGGACCTAATTACAGGATCTAAAGGAGATCCTAATAAACAATTCAGTTGATTTGTCTGACAGACACCATCCATCATATACTGTAATGGTGGACCACATTGTAGTGCTCTGCCAATCCTGTTATCATCAGGGCCTTGAAAGCTTGATTTAGGGAAATCTTTTTTTTCATCAGGAATTGCAGCTCTGTCTCAGGTTCTCTCTCTATTAATTGCCATGACTCCCCTGTGATCCAAGAATGCAATTACCTACTGACCCAGATCATCCACTTGGCAGTGTGTCCTAGAATGCACTAGGCTGGACTCCCTCCCACTTCCTTCCTCCTTCACGCTCTCTGCTTCCTCAAATCCACAGAACACCAGACTGGAAACATACATAGAACTGCAGAACACCAGACTGGAAACATACAT
>JACXGM010020638.1:0-11445 GCA_016801145.1 Umbra pygmaea | reverse complement strand
AGTTGATTCAGATGATTAGGTTAATAGCTTGTTTAGAGACCCTTTTCATGACATGCTAATTCATTGAGATAGGAGTTTTGGGTTTTCATGAGCTGTATGCCAAAATCATCAGTTTTAAAACAATAAATGGCCTGAAATATTTTTAGTTGGTGTGCAATGAATCTAAAATATATGAAAGTTTAATTTTTATCAATACATTATGGAAAATACTGAACTTTATCACAATATGTTAATTTCTTGAGAAGGACCTGTATTTGTTTCTGATTATTTCTTCCAACAGTGCAGTTCATTGTGTCATTTAGTGAAGAAAAATTTCTACTAGTCATTTGTCAGAAAGCTGTCAATTGTTGGTTGACCAAAGAAAATCTAAGTCGGTGAAAGCCTAATATCCTATCTTCAAAATGATACCGATGTGTTATTAGCATACATTTCATTCAATTAAAAGTAAACAGATATATTGGACGAAATTAAACATAATAATTAGGCTATCCTTGATTTCTTAACATACAAAAAACGAAAGAGACATGGAGAAATATTGCCTTGGAGAAATATCGCCTTGCAATGAGATTAACCCTTTGAGCCGGAATCCTATATGCTATAGGCTATGGTGCGCATTATTCAACTACAATCTACATGCAAAATTATGCCGATTATTCTATATGGCTATTGGTAGCTACTTGTTATTTCTTTCTTTATTTTTTCATATACAATGTACACAAAGATGATTTTACAATCTACATTAACAAGAAAAAATTAAACAGCTGTTTCTCCACTTCAGTAGCGAAATTTTAGAAAAATGGACAGTGCAACGGCCTATCGCGGTCCTATAAAACTCGTCACCTCACAACACAACGTAACACAAAATAATGAACTTTGACAGTATCCTACATAATGCCAATTAGATATAGCCTACTAAATACTGTACTACACAGTTTACACGATAGCTGCCTGACATGCAGGCTGCATGTCAATTTCCGTTTTAACCGCATAAGTTTTGACAAACTAATCAAATCCATTTACAATTATTTTAATAAAATTAAGCACAAACACCCTTTTATTTATATTCATGATTTAGGCATATTCAAAACAATATATGTTTTTATTATGGTAGCCTAAGGATAGAAAATGTGGTACAAAACACAAGGTGGGATTGGTGACAGGCTTGTCAGTTAAAAAAAAGACTTGTCTGTCCAGGGCGAGAACAGTTGACCCTAAACCCTGCCCATAATGCCGGGACTACACTACCGCTATGCTAGCACCCCCCCCCGTCTACGAAACTGTACCCAGCACTTCTGAAAATGCACTTCCGACAACATCTTTGTCGCCACCACATTTTAAACCAAACTGATGCAAATTACAAATGTTTATGATAACTAGCATAATATGCAGCTTACTAGGGCGCTAGCTAATAAGCCAGCAATTATAGATTTGGTTAACTGTTGCAGCTCAAAGATACACATGTTCCACCACAGGTAGCTAGCTACTGTTTATAAGTTAGTGGCTTCTTGCATTATTATTATTATACAGTAGGTAGTATGCGAATTGAGATTCAACACAAGTCATCCTGTACACCAGTGTTTTTAAAACCTTTTTTCAGAAGACCCACATTTTCACAAATACAAAGCATCGCGACCCTAATGTCATTAAAAACGGTGTCTAATATATAGTTTTCCTATCATTATTATATGTTTGTATTGGTATTAACATAAAACATTAGTTCTAATTGGCAACAGAATTATAATATATTATAACAACGTTAATTTTCTCAATATTGACAGTATTACCATCACAGACCTGTGTCTTATAAAAACATTTAATAATCACCAAAATAACCAAGATCAGGTGGTTTTTCCACAAATATCATAGTACTTGTATTAAATTACTGACATTCAGATACTAAAATCTATGTTGTGGTTTTAACTAGCTATATGAAACTAAAGTCAAATGAAAGTTTGAAAAACTGTAATAAATGGTAATATTTATATATTTTTTACTTCTAACAACTAGCGCATTGGGAAGATGAACACGTTTTCAACATACAGCAGTGTTTTTATGGAAATTGGAATTAAGTGTCATAGACATTAAATATTTTGTTTTTCTATCAAACTCATGGATGTTATTGTGTCTCTCCGGGCTCTTTGGATCACTAAAATCAATCTCAGACACCTGTGCACAATTAATTGAAAACTGCTTAAGAACGATGCTCCACATTATTAGGCATGCCACAGGTTTCAAGCAATACGGGAAAGAAAAAGGAGCTCTCTGCTGCGGAAAAGCGTAACATAGTGCAATGCCTTGGACAAGGTATGAAAACATTCGATATGTCACAAAAACGTAAGCGTGATCATTGTACTGTGAAGAGGTTTGTGGTTGATTCAGAGCATAGATGGGTTCGTGCAGATAAAGGCATAATGAGGAAGGTTACTGCCAGACAAATTCATTGGGTTAAGAGAGCAGCTGCTAAAATGCCATTACAAAGCAGCAAACAGGTATTTGAAGCTGCTGCTGCTTCTATAGTCTCACGCCACCTTAAGGAGTAGGATCTTTCAGAGGCTTGCAGTTGTGCATAAACCGACTATTCGACCACCCCTAACCAATGCTCACAAGCAGAAATGGTTGCAGTTGGCACAGAAATACATGAAGACAAATTATCAAACAGTCTTGTTTACTGATGATTGCCGTACATTCCTGGATGGTCCAGATGGATGGAGTAGTGGATGGTTGGTGGATGGCCACCATGTCCCAATAAGGCTGCGACATTAGCAAGGAGGTGGCAGAGTCATGTTTTGGGCCAGAATCATGGGGAGAGAGCTGTTTTTGACTGACAACTTTCTTCCATGGTACAAAAAGAAGAACCTTGCCTTCTGTAGCAAAATCATCTTCATGCTTGACAATGCACCATCTCATGCTGCAAAGAATACCTCTGTGTCATTGGCTGCTATGGGCATAAAAGAAAGAAACTCATGGTGTGGCCCCCATCCTCCCCTGACCTCAACCCTTTTGAGAACATTTGGATAATTCTCAAGCAAACAATCTATGAGAGTGGGAGGCAGTTTGCATCAAAACAGCAGCTCTGGGAGGCTATTCTGACATCCTGCAAAGAAATTCAAGCAGAAACTCTCCATAAACTCACAAGTTCAATAGATGCAAGAATTGTAAAGGTGATATCAAAGAAGGGGTCCTATGTTAACTTGCCCTGTTAATATATGTTTGATTGAAATAGCTTTTTATTTCAATAAATTTGACCTCTTAATGCTGCAAATTCAACAAATGACAATTTTCAGTGCTTAACTACTTATAAAATGTTTTGAAGCTCTTGTTGTGCATAATAATTTGTAACAGTGCAATTTGAGTTTTTTATTTTTGAAAACAATACTGTTTTCATTTGGTGATTTGTTCAATGAAATTCCGACTTATACCCTGATGGTTGGTGACTTGAAAAGTATACTGACTGTCATTTGTATCGACCATTTTATGAATATCTGTGTAAAATATAATTTACACAATAATTGCATGGTTGGGAACCACTAGCCAGGCAGAATTGATTTGCTCAACACATTTTTACACCCATTTACAACTGAACAACTATTTGGAGAAAGTAGCATTCAGAATCCCACACCCGAACCTAAAATATAGAAAATACTGCTGTACAGTTTGCGTGTGCATTGCCAGATAGGCTACATTTACTTTCCATATGATGAAAGTAATTATTTCCTGACTCGAGGATGAAAGGCTCTTTCAAAAAATGTGCACAGGTATTTGTCATGTTAATAATTCTTCTAACTACAATTTATCTAGTCAATATAAAAAATAAATAAGTAGACAAAGTAAATTTCATAAAACATCTGTGGTGTAAAAAGTACTTGAATTCCATACTTAAGTAAAAGTACAGATATTGATCTTAAAAGTGACTTTAGTAAAAGTAAAAGTCACCCATAAGAAAATTACTTGAGTAAAAGTCTTAAAGTATCTCATGTTAAATGTACTTAAGCATCAAAATTATGTATCTGGTGTTACTTAAAAGTATCATATTAATATATATATATTACTACACATTTTAATGAGCTCTGAGTTAATTACCATGACAATGAAAATCTTTAATATATTCTCGCTTTGGGACAAAAATTTTACATACAACAAGGTAAAATCAACTTTTTAGCATAGCAGAAATCGCAAAACTTGGATAAGAATTAAAAGTAAAATAATATTAAAGGCTATCATCCCAGATGGAGGTACAATTACTTAATTTCATGTGTTGTATGAACATGCATTCCACAGGGACATTAAAAAAACCCTCCAGCTTGAAGTAATTTTCCCAACAGATTAATATTCGAGTTTGGTATTGTGTAGCAATTCACATCATTGTTGCACAAGTCCTTTGAGTCCAATCTCAACATTGTTGAATCATTGTTAATCATTTTTACCCGGAATTGAATTTCACATTATGAGTCAAGTGTGTTTACTCCAATAATTTTCTATAAACATCATCATTCCTACCTGTCAGTAAATATCTAAAAGTTAACTTTTCATCATGCATCATGTAGAAAGACCTAAACCAATGCATGTTGTTTTCTTATCTGAAATATCAACAAGAGGCAGACCCTTATTTCCTTCTCTAGCACTTGGCAATTTTGTCCATCTGTTCTTCCCAGTCCCATCCCAACAATTTGTCCATCTGTCCTTATTTTCTAGGTTAAATCTTCAGCTCCCATGGCTCCAAAAACCTTTGTTATATCTGTGTCCTTCTCGGCATATCACATGGCTTTGTTGTCCTCATGCCTTTATGATCCTTGTTTATCTGTGCTCATCCTGACAAGCTCACATGTGTTTCCTGAATAAAGATGCAGTAGGTAGTATATTTTCAGGTAAAATAAAAAGTTTTGTCTATATAAACATGGTGTCTAAGTGAAATTAGGCCCATTGAGTGAAGATCAGCTACACAGAAACCTCCCCTGCCCTGGAATCCTGCTCTGAAAACTGTAACTTGGCCCAGAATCACTTCAGCCAATGCTGTTACAGTCAATCTTTAGCCAATCGCCTTTGGAGAGGCAGGCCTTGGCTCAGTTGTGAACCCGCACATTGCCCTACTAGGCTAGGTACCAACACAGACCGAAACATTTTTTACACAGAAGCTGAAATCATGGCAGCCAGAGATGACAGCGGCCTGATACAGCATACACTTCAAAAACTGCACAGGTAAATTGATTTATTTACATTATATTAGGAATTGTTTTTCTTCTTATTTGATTGAGTAGCTAACTGTTTGTAGCTAACTGTTTGTTTGCTACAAGTTATGCTAAACTAACGATAGCTAGCCTAGTTAACCAAGCAGAAATGATAAGTTGCCAGCGATTTCTTTCTGGACATGCAAAACAATCAGTGCCATCATGTTCATTTATATATAAGGGTGGTTTAGCTTGATAAGATGTGTTATCATTAGTGAATTGTAAACAAACTGAGTGTCTCTGTGCTATATACATACCTTTATTCACTATCTAGCTGCATGTAACATATTTATAACGTGATTTGCAGTTATTAAAGACCTCAGAGACCCCGACAGAACCAATGTTTGCCAGCTCGTTCTGTATTGAGCATGGTGTGTAACTTTCTGATCGGTGAGTAAATGCAAAATGCATAGCACTTAGCTATGCAGTCTGTAAAAGTTTTTTTTTGGTACTGTAGCTGAGGAGTCATTGGGAAGTTTTTGTGTTGTCCATTATTATTTGACAGATATTTGTACAGTTTATGAAAGGTAAGTGGGGCTATTCAAAGCAAACAAATGTGGTCTGTGTACTTGGCAAATGTAAATGTATTGTGATGTGTGTAACTAGAAATCAGGTATGGTAAAATGAAGCCACTTATTTCCAGAAGTAAAATTGCAGCTACCAAAAACAAGTCTAAAATACGAATGATTCATAAAACGAACACTACTTTACAGATCTCCAAAGTGCCATTTTGGAGAGAAGATTGCGTTCTGAATTGGATGCCAAGGACCCATAACTAGTGCAACCCCTGTCAGGTGTCCCACTCCGATCACCCAGGAGCTCCTAAATTTAACAGAGGAATGTAGCAGAGGTTCAGGTATGTAAATTGTATATTCATCAGCTGTATAGGGTGACTTTGTTTCTCAAAGTCAGGAATGATCAAAATAATGTCAACAAATACATTAAAGTAGGGCGTAGTGGGGCTAAGTCGCTGCATTGCAGGATAGTCTGTTATGGATACTTAAATTTTACCCTACATGGGCCCTACATCTACCTATTGATCAATTGCACCCACCTGGTGTCCCAAGTCTAAATAAATGCTCAATTAGAGAGTTGTAATGAAAAAATGGAGTGGAACTGGATTCGAGGGCCAGATTTGAGTATGATGTCTATGAAGTCTCCGACTTTGCCCGGACGCCCAGCACGAGACAGCCCAAATTATCACAGTGCTGCCCAGGGATTCCTAAATCAGAATATTTACATTGTAACATTGCTCTCCAGTGACTCCATGTGTGCAGATCAGGCGCCTGTAAATTCAATAGTGAAGTATAGTTGGTGAGTGTAATCGTCCCGTACATAAGCTGACTAATGAGCTCACCATCCCGCATCTGTCTACGGAGTTAGGGAGGGTCAGTGGGAATTGGACATGGGCAATTGGGAAGAGAGAGAAAATAGGGGAAAATCCCTCCAAAAAGTATGTGAATGGATAAAAACTGATTATTATAATTTTCTCACTTTTACAATGGTCAAACAATTCCACAGTGAACTACAAGATGAGAACCACTGACTGTCTGGCTCTGGGCAGGGTCCATAACTCAGCTAAACATGTCAGTGGGTCTTTACTGCGCTCCCTGGAGACTCCGACAACACCAGGAGTTGCAGGAAGACAAAGCAGATACTTGCTGATGCCAGCCGCCTGAGCTACGGCTTGTTCCAGCAACTTAGGTTAACCAGACACCACAAATTCAAAAGCATTTCAATCTTACCAAGTAAAAGCTTCTTCCCCCAGACCATCAGGCTGTAAAATGTCCTAAACTACTAACATGATTGTGCAGGCAATTATGGACATTACAGCCTTCTGGACACTATCAAACAAGTCATAAGGTTGCCAGTTCAATTCCACACTGTGCCAAATGTCATTGTGCCCTTGAGCAATGCATTTTACCCTAAGCTGCTCCAGGGGAATATCCCTGCTGTAAGTGAATAGGAGCATTTGCTAAATAACTAAAATGTAAGATTTGCACGATCATTCAGTACCACTACTGACTTATATATATACCACTATACCCACTATACACCACAGTCAGAATATATATTTTTTGCTGTACAGACTGGACAGACTGCCCCACTGGAAGTCAGCCTACAGAACCAGGTGCCAAAGGAAAGCAAAGAAGATCATTGCTGATGCAAGCCATCCGAGCCACAGACTGGTCCAGTTCCTCAGCCCCACTAGATGCAGCTTTTTCACAGGCTGGATAAGACAATTTGGACATTAAACTAGTATTCGATCACCACATAGTATTATGCTGATGTGACTGTCAGCTGTGGTTCTATGGACACAACCCTGCTGTAATTGATGCTAGCCACCGCCTACATTCTTGTAACCGGCCCTAGAAACAAAAACATTTTATATCACACTTCACATTGATGCAATCAGAGTAATTGTTGTATGTACTTACGTACATAATTTTACTGTGTCACATTAGATAATACTGACACTCCAGAATCAATAGGTAGTATACTGTGGTTACTGCCTACTGTTTACATATACATACCTTTATATCCACCAAGCCATACCATTATGACAAACTGCCTAATATTGTATAGGTCCCCTTTTTGCTGCCAAAACAGCCCTGACCCATCGAGGCATGACTGTTCATCGAGGCATGACCCATCTCGCACCCTGACTGTTCTGCGGCTTCTCAGCTCCACATGCAACAAACTGCAATGCACTGTGTTGTGACACCTATCAGAACCAGCATTAACCTGTTCAGCAATTTTACAGTAGCTCATCTGTTGGATCAGACATGGACCAACCTTCGCTCCACACAAGCATCAATGATGCACCCATGAACCTGTTGCCGTTTCACAGCTTTTCCTTTTTTGGAACACTTTTGATATGTACTGACCACTGCAGACCAGGAACACCCCACCAGAGCTGCAGCTTTGGAGATGCTCTGACCCACTTGTCTAGTCATCACAATTTAGTCCTTGTCAAATTTGCTCACTTTCTTAAGCTTGCCTTTTTTATGCTTCTAACACATCAACTTTGAGGACAAATTGTTTTTATTGCTGCCTAATATATCCCACCCACTGAAAGGTGCCATGATAACGAGATTATCAGTGTTATTCACTTCAAACTGTCAGTAATCATAATGGTATGGCTGATCGGTGTATATGTGGTTGTTTTCTGTGGTTGTCTTCTATGCTTATTGTTATGTACAAACTTTTATGTGTATATTACAGTTGATTGTCTGGCCACTGTTATCGTATGGTTATTGATTGAGATGGTGTCTTATCTTTTGCACATTCTTGCGAACATCTATGGTCTTCTGTAAATGTGACATGGAAATTGATATAAATTCATGCTCCCCTCTCACCATTTAATCTCAGTACTCCAATCCTCGATTGGTGGAACATGGAACTTGTGATGCTGGGCTTCTGGTTTAAATTCACATGGGAGGCCAGTAGAGAAAATGTATACCTGAAGATGCTGGATAACAGTGTCTGCTAAATGACAAAATGCACTGGCTGGTGCCCTTTTTCATTTTGTATATTGTTTTATAGTCACTTTTTTGTATTAAAAATGTAATTCTAAAAATAACAATGAGAACTCTTATTACAGATTTATTTCCTTTGGTAAACTTCATGTTAATGATTGTGTAAAGGAAGAGGTAAAAAGGTGTACTCTCATTCGATTCACACACACAGTACTTTATTGTAAAATTGACATAGCACACACCAAGTGGGTGCTACACATTGGTGGTGGATGAGGTGGGCTTTCCCCCTCACTGTGTAAAGCGCTTTGGGTTCCTTGGAAGAAAAGCGCTATATAAGTCGAATGCATTATTATTATTTATTACTATTAAATACAGGGCCAAAATTGCCATTGAACAGTGTAGGTGTAATACTAGTGTATTGGTTATGTTCATATGTCATATAGTAACTGTACACTGCTGATCAGTAATATTCAGTAATAGGGACATACTGATAAACAACTGAACACTGTAACAAGGCAGCAAAGCAGAATTGTCATAAATCTATCAAAAAAATCTAAAACAAACTATTGTAGAGACATCTGAGGAATTTGGTTGCAGATGAGAGGATTCCAGTCTCAAAATGAGTAATGACCAAAACCTGTCCATTGATAGTTTATAATTGGAGCCTGATATAAAGTGCAGGTGGGTGTACACATTGGCCCTCATTTATCAAACGTGCGTAGAAACCAGTGAAGATCTGAGCGCAGAAATCATCTTACGACGAGACTCACGTGTGATTTACAAAACATTCGTATCACTCCAATTCCAGCGTACGAATGAACGTGTGTTGATAAATCAGAGGGTTGAAATCCATCGTAATTTAAATATCACGCCCACATTTATGCACGGATTAGAGGCCTCGCCCTTAGAATTTATGACATGGATAAGCGAAATCCGGCAAAGAAAAGGAATTACTCTGAGATAAATAGAGATGCTCAAGTCTCAGGTGCAGGCCAACCGCTTGGTATTAATTGGAAGTTTAAAATCAGGCATCGATTGTTAAAGGGAAATGCGGTGTTGACTGAGGTTACTGCTACAGTCATTGAAAACTATTAACGAGAACCTGAAGTGCATTTCAAATTAATTAATTATTTTCACTAAACATTACATGTTGTATTTTTTAAGTAGGGTGAACCCAGCTAGAAAAAAGTTGTCTATTAGATGTTGAATAGACGTAAATCCTCAACGTCTAATTACGGTCTACTGAAGGTTGAAAATGAAAATTGAAAAGACGTCAAATTTGTCCAACTTTTCAACGTTGAAAATAGGTCGGTCTTCAACGTCTAATTACGGTCTACTGAAGGTTGAAAATGAAAATTGAAAAGATGTCAAATTTGTCCAACTTTTCAACGTTGACTCAATGCCTATTGACAATTGTCAATTCTTAAGTCACAACACATTAACATGCCAAATAACATTTTAGATTAAAATATGAATGAAACAAAGCTTTAAAAAATGGACTTAGAATAGCTTTATTATACTAACTTATAAAACAGCACATTTTAAATAAAATATAGTAACCAACACAAAGCTTTCACATTCCAAAAGCAATCACAAAACTACAGTAGAAAAGGTTGACACGTTAGAACTATTTTAAAACCACTATTTGACAATCAATTAGAGTCAACACAAAACACATATACAAGATCAAGATTAACGTTTGAAAGTTCACCAAGTAAAGCTTTAAAATTTGCTTTCTGGCATGAAGAGTGGTGGCTTGATAGTTGGAAAAATACAGATTTGTGCGCTTCCTCTGCTGAATGTTCGCTCGCGTGCCTCTGCATTGCTTCTTCTTTCGGTTTTATGGCGGTTGGCAACAAACTTTAATTCTGCATTACCGCCACCTGCTGGACTGGGATGTGGTAATTTTTCCAAGTATAAATCTTCACAATGAGAATAACCATCCAACTCAAGATGCCGTGAAACTAAATATACAAAAATAAAGTTACAATAAAGAATGTAAAAGGACATGAAAAACACAAATTACAAATGTTGTCTTGTAAACTTTCTGAACAGAGAAAGCACACTATAGTCTTTGTATAGATATCACTCTTTTCCACACAGCAACGCAATCCACATCAATCACATACATTATACATGACAAACTTACTTCATTGGCTGCTTATTATTATCCAAAGGAGAACTTAATCTTGCATCTTGTGATATTTTCTGTAACTTAGATGAGTAAGTAAATGAACTTAAATTTTCCTTAAAAATGTGAAATACAGCTTCAACTTGCCATGTTTTTTTTTGTTTTTTTTATTGAAAATAATCTTTATGATAATAAACAATAAGGACATCAAACAAGGAAGAACATATGACATCCTCAAAATGTACAATATAAATATTACAATATTATAAACCGAGAATCACACCTTCTACAAATCATCTGAAAAGACATTTTCCATACTGTTCACATGACAAGAGAGAACAGACTAAATTACAAGAACTCAAAACAATAAACAAACTAAAACAAAATAATAATATAAACAAAACAAAAAGAGACTCAGCTCAACTGAAGTGTTACTAAAAGCTTATACAGTTTTTTAGCCTGGGCATTCTCAACCTTTATTAGACAGTTTTGAAACAGCAAAAGTTCATTTTTAAATGCAGACCATATGGGGGAGGACTTAGCAAATCGGCATTTATGTATATAATATTTTGTAGCTATAATTAGAGTATTGATCAAAAAATCATTATTT
>JACXGM010020637.1:0-17691 GCA_016801145.1 Umbra pygmaea | reverse complement strand
AATTAGCACACACCAGGTACATAGCAAACAGGAACTACAGAACACGCTATTAACACACAAATAAGATACATGGCAAACAGGAAGAACAGAACACACTATTAGCATACACCAGATACAAACAGAAAGTACAGACAACACTATCAGCAAACATCAGATACAAACAGGAAGTACAGAACACACTATTAGCAAACATCAGATACAAACAAGACGTACAGAACACACTATTAGCACACACCAGACACATAGCAAACAGGAAGTTTTTTGGGAGACACTAATGTTCTGGTTGTGCATGCAAACCTCAAGGTCTGGAAGTCAGCTGTGTGGAGGAGCAGGGAATGTTAAACACCAGACAGGCTGCAGCACTTTGAACAAGCTCCAGAAGTTTGATTTGCAATAGAACAAGCAGGCAGCCCCACCCTTACCCACAGTGAATAACAATATCCCAGATTAAATAACTAGTGCCTGGATTAGTACCTGTGTTACTTCTTGTGAGGTAAGGTAGAACTAGATCAATAAGCTAATAAGCTATTAGTGTAAAAATATTTCACTGATTCCATCTGAAGGGAGGACATTTTGAAATGCATGGTTTCTAATGTGTTACCTATCAGTGATCACAAACAAACATTTCATGTAGCAATTTAAATTGTATTTATCTTATCGTCACAACTCTTAATTTCTAATCAGGAAACACAACATGGCAAGGAGTCATATATCCCAAACTTGCCTCCTTATCAGTCGTTCTTTATTTGAAAGTAAGAAAACAACAGCAAATGCAGGTACAGTTTATAAAAGGGGTATATTTATTGAAAGAAAAAAATAGTGTTTCAATACTGAATTATCTATCCACTTTATCCAGCTAACCACTCCACTCGATGGACCATTTGACTGACATTCATGGCATTTGTGTAAACCAATAAGATATGGCAATAAACAATCAATATTATTACATTTAAAGGTGTAGGGAACAGACGGGTCTTTAAGTAGGAACAATTATAGCACCAAATATAAAAGATGTTATGGCCTTAAAGAAATTATGTACTACCTCTCAAAATGTCCTGTTGTTTGCCAACAAGACCAAATTAACCTTAGTGAATTTTGGAGCATAATTTGTTAGGTTAATCTTTTAGAAAACTGAAGCATCAACAGAAGATTTTCAAAAGAGGTATCCAATTTAAAAATGTCCCATTATCATCTACTTTTAACTTAATACTCAGCAGTAGTGAGGCAGAAATATGGGGACTCTAACTGAGAAATATTATGAACTCCAACCTGCCTATGAAGCCTCTGAACCTGTGTTTCAAAACCTTGCCAGTGGGCGTTGGAATGAATAGGTGGAGCATTCTGGGATGTAGCTTTGAGAACAGACATGTGAAGGACAGCAGAGGGCCCTGGCACCCCTACCAATGCATTCAGTCTAAATCTGTGACAGAAAGGCACTATATATATAGTGCACATATATATTGCCATGATGGACTGAATTGTTGCACTTAATGTCGAGATTAGTATGAGGCATTTCACAAGTCCACAAATGTGAAATATATATAGAAATAAATGACTAATGTCAATGAAATGCAATCATTTTGCAGACTTTTTCTTGATAGTACCAAATACATGCTTCCATTTCACTCTCCTCAGACTGACAATGCAAGGTCCATTCTGCTTGGTCTGTGCTGCTATTGGCTAATAATTGTGTGAGCAGCCTGTTGCTAACTAAATTACTGGGGATACAGAAGCTGCACCACATTTAGATATATAACAAAAACTGAAAACGTAATAATTTATGTAGAAAAAAATATATAGAATTGGCGATGTACTGGTAAAAAACAGAAGACATTACATCATTCTGTAGTAATTAATTGGAATTATACTCTATTATCTGTCACAATGTCGCTGGCTGCAAACACTTCATACAATAGCATTTCTGAAAGTTAATCGTGCTTTAGATAAGCCCTGGCATCTATGTCAATATCAATGACATCAAATTCTAATCTGATTTTAATTTACAAAACAAAAAACAATGTGAGATTTGCATGCGTGTACAACTTGACATACCAAAAAACAATAATTTCAACTGTAGTAAACATTAAGAACAACAGTAATTTAACCAAAGTAGAATTAAAGGTTACAAACCTTTAATATTCCTTCCCTATAAAAAAAAGCATTATAATAGAGAAAGTGCTAGGTCAGCAAGCAAAGTGATGGGCATGGTAGTGCAACGCTGGCATGCATTTGGTCACCATCTGTTTTGACTGGGGCTAGAAGCATTGACATTCACAGATAAAGCCATCTACATTCTACACCTACTACCCAGATACACAGACATTTGTTGAAACAACTAATATTTGTTAAACATACTTTTTTAGCGTTTAAACGATTGTTCAGGATTTATACAATGAAGCCCTGAATATACTTCCCCAGAGTTAAGTTTTAATATTTTGTGTGCATTTTAAAACAAGACGCTAAGGCTAGCACAATTGTTATCTAGAATTAGCAAAATGATTGCAATCTACAGTATCAAAGAGTATGGTATTTAAATGCAGATACGTTAGAGTTCCAGTCACTGTCAATCAATCAACCATACAAAGGTAATGTTGTCACCACCGGATACAACAGTTATTATGCACTTTACAGTAAAATGCCCTGAGCCTGTCCTAGTGATGCAATCTGAATTAATAATATAGTTATAATTGCTTACATTGTTTAGCGCTGGCTTGTAAAATTACCTTGAAATTCCTTCATACTTGACATATCCATAAATAAGGTAGTCATTAGTATTTGTTACTGGGGAACTAGATGAAAGGCCTCATTGACAAAATTCAGAGGTTTCCCATTAAGTTCACTTAGGCAAGATAACAACAACTCTGAGACAAATGTAACTTATTGTCTTACAACATCGGTCTAAACATATCCCTATTAGCATATTTCATATGGTGTATCGCTCTTCTGTGAAGCATTCGTTTTAGAACAGATGTGAAACATAGTGGTTCCAAAGCTAAGGTACGTCAACAATTAGAGGAATGGTGTCCTCATGCAGATAGAATAAACCACTCTCTGGATGCAAGCTTTCAATAGGTGTTTGAAAACAGCTGATGTCCACAACGCAAACATAATTGCATTCAAGATCGAGGGTTGGGATATTTCCTGATAGTTGTCATGTTTAAAACGTTTGCCCTATTGATGGTGACCACAGTGAATCTACAAAGCTGTTTATTAGTGTGGATTGTGGGATTATACTGTACGGTTAACACTTCATTCACAATGTTGTTTTACATTTAACTAGTCAGCACTAAAGCAGTGATTGTTGTTAGTCTGAACATGAGCATCAACTCACTTCTGCCTTAACTACCACTATTTCATTTTAGATAAGAAAAAAATAATTAAATTAAATTTAAATTAGTATATTGTCTAAAATGTAAAATAACACTGTCAAGTGTTTCCATACAGTATGTGCTCTACAGGAAAGTTTAAAGTGACCGATAGTAATGTTACAAGAAAATAATTCAGCCCATTAGTGAGGCACAGGGTGACCATAACCCACAGGCCAAGTGGTTCTTTCCACTCAGCATAGGGGCATAAATTATTTTTGGGGAAGAAGGTCGGCGAGGTTGCAGGCTGTTTGAATGATATTGGTGGGCCGAACGTCTTAACAGATCGTTACGTCTGAGATTATTACTCAGAAATAATAACCTGTTACTTCTGACTGATCTAGGCAATAGTGTCATTTGCGAAATAGGCTACATTTCAGCTGCCAGCACTCAACTTCACGTGAAGCCCTTAAGCTAAACGTTTATAACATTGTTCGTATGCAAAGTAAGCCAACATGGGGCAATGTACACTTGAACTGAATGTAGCAGCAGTATTTTCTATATTCTCTGGTATAGGGAGTGGAATCAAGCTTGAGAATTTCACTTTATCCATATAATCAGGTTATTTGCAAATGTCTTATAAGGAATTGTGGGTGGTTGCTGGTGAAATAACAGTTGACCCACACATAACTGGACATTGCATTACTTAATTATTTCATAAATTTAAGGCTAATCTTTCGACATGCCTTTAATTACCTTCAAAGACATTGGCTATTTCCTTATAACGTTCATAAACAATCTGTGAAACTAAAACTAGAGGTGAGAAACATGTCGTGGTCCTTCAGTGATTGCCGAGGTATCAACATATCTACCTGTACAAGAGGAGAGGAACGAACTACCCCACAGTTCACCTCCTCACAAGCTCTGTTTTCTTTAGCATAACATTCCTGTTACTGCAGCGCTTTTTCTGTAAATAATGAATTGTGCAAATACTGGTGGGGATAAATATAGTGAAATGTTATACCGGTTAAATTAATTGTTTAAAGGGGAACAACAAGGAAATGCTATCATTTATCTGTTCCTAAATCGTTTCAAGTACTTATTTGATGGTCTCCCTCCTCAGTCAGCTCTCTCACTCAGGGAGAACAGGGTTGCACTAGCGCCAGCGTTATGTCAATAGACTATACGAGTCTGTGCAGCAAAGTGCGTTTGATACAACTTTTTAAAATAATGATAATTTGTGTGAAAAATGAATGTTCTTTCAAAAATCTGGAAGCCCAATTGCTTCTGGTACATTAAATATACATTTTGTATGATAAATGTCAGTTGTGTGGTTTCAAACATAGCTTTTCTGACATCTATGCTGCTAGCCCAGTGCTAGTAAGACAGCACATTGAAGATGTATAAAAATGCAGTCTTCTAATAATGATAATAATAATAATACATTCAACTTATATAGCGCTTTTCAAGATACCCTCCCTGATTGAGAATATATTATTATATATAATATATTATATAAATTATTAGAGCAGTGAGAATTAATTATTGACATAACAAAAAATTGTGAATTTAGAAAAAGAAGTCTGCATTTAGTTTTTTACTAGTTGAACTCTTAGCAGACTGAAAGCAGGAAGTAAAATGCAAGTTTCCTCGTTGGCAGAGTGGTAAGAAAATGTTTTAAACCATGCAACTGACTTTTATTACACAAAATGTATATTTTATGTACCAAAAACAGCTGGGCTTCACAATATTAGGGTTTCCTTTGTTCCTTTGTTAAAGAAAAGTTGTTTTTCATGCAAATTATCATTATTTCACAAATTGTATCAAACGGGGGTCCGTGTGGTGTAGTGGGCATTGCACGACAGTCTACGTCATGATAGTAACGAGTTCGAGCCTGAGTCTCCAGTGACTCCTTGTGTCCAGATCGGGCACCTGTTGGTTGAATCGCGGCAGTATAGTCGGTGAACGTAATCATCCCACGTATGATCCGACTAAAGGCTTCCGTGTTGGATGAGCAGTGCAAAAAGAATCAGTGGATAGGGCGACATGTGGTTGGATGAACCATGTGCGCACCCTTCGCCATCCCAACAATCTGTGCAGGGGGCTGCAGACAAAGCAGTATTAGAGGGAGTTGGGAGAGGAGCAAAATGGGGGAAAAAAACTAAAACTTTGTATCTAATGGATTATTCTGCACAGACCATTTTTTTCCAGTTGAGGCAGCACTCGCGCTAGCTCTACCCTGATCTCCCTGAGTGAGACAGCTGACTGAGGGAGACCGTCAAATAAGTACTTCATATGATTCAGAAACAAATCATAGACAAATGATAGAATTTCATCATTGTTCCCTTTTAAGGTAAATCTCTGATAATCAGGGAGGCAGAAGATATCCCACAGCTACCGATTCATTTCTGGCCGGTGTCAGATTTGGCTTTTTTTACTATGTGGTGGCTGGAAACTTTCAATAAATAGAGCCAGTCTTCCAAGTTCAGCTCACATATTATTCCTAATAAACTATTAAATATACATGTTGGCAGACCAAAAACATTCGGAAACCTTTGTGTTCTGCCTTTATCGGGCAGGCGATGGGTAGCGTCGTATTCATGTTGATAAGATTGAAAGGAGGAACAAGACCTGCTCTTCCACCAGGCTACAATTGATGCATGCTGGCACAGGAAATCACCAGTTGTGGATGGGGTGAAGCGGGTGAAATACATTGGGTGGCTGAGAAGTCTGGGATCCATATATTCAGCGTGCTCCTTCACTTCATCAGAACTCTACTTTGCAGGCAGGGAAGGTCTCGTCCTGCATAGCCACAGTGCTGTTGCTGCCCAGCACAGTGATGCCCAGCTCCCTCTGCCTCTCGTGTGTTTCCTGATACCATTCATGCATTGTCAGCGAGTCGAAGGTGGGGATCAGGGTTACCTGAGAGTGGTAAGGTTGAAACAGAAATCAAAATGAGCACATGTGAACTAAGCAGACACATTTCCATACAAAAATACAGATGAGTTAATGCTGACCTGTACATCAGTCCAAACTGCCTTTCCCTCCAGCAGGGCATCCAAAACAGGTCTCATAATAGATTCCTTTAGGGGCTCGGCACCACTGATGATGTAGCAGGATGAACGCAGGCGTCGGAAGAACTCCACGTCAATAGTGGCAGAAGCACAACCGGAAGGGAGATAAGCCATGTCCAAATAAACTGGTGCCCCTCCAGCTCCACTGCCCTTACTACCCACAAAACCTACAAGACACAAAAGCAGAGTTTGGCATACAAGGAAAACATTTTTTTTGTATGAAGCAGGTAATAAAAAACATCATTTGAAAGTGTGAAAACCGTACCCGATAAAGCAGACTTTGCAGTTCCAGGTCTTGAGCCACTGGTTGTGTTGCGGGAAGAAGGCCTTGTGTCAAGGCTTGAGGTGGTCTTCAGTGTACCTGTTGTACTGCCAGCCTTGGTCTTGCTATGTAGAGTTGTACTGGTGGCTGACGCTAATTTCTGGGTGACGGCAGCTGTTTTTTTGTTTTTTGTGGATGCACTCTTCATGGTCTTGCTTGCCGTATCAGTTTCAGGGTCGACCATACAGGCACCGGGCTGGGGTGGTAAGGGGGGCAGGTCCTTCATTGGTGCCGGCGGAGGGTCTTGTGAAGAATGACAAGCTCCCCTGCTGGAGGAGTGTGAGCTGGGATGGTCGTGTGGGTGGTGGGGTGGAAAACTACCAGAGTCCTCATCTGAGTCCATGTCAGCAGTGATGGACGGGCAGTCTTCAGTGCCTGGGGGTACATCTGAATCTGTAGTTGTTTTGAGGGATTCACTAGGGGACGTGGGTGGAGTCTCCTGGCCTTGTGGTGAACGTCGATCACTATGAAATCCACTTTGTGGCTTAGCTAGCTCCTGGGAGTGGTCGGTATCATCTGAAAGTTCTCGAGGGCTGCTGGTTGCTAACCCTGGAGAAGTATGCTGCTGTTGGTTCTCTGGAGACTTCGGGTGCTTAAATTCACAGGGTGAGACCAGGCAGAGATCAACATCATGAGGAATGTCAGGGAGAAGACCCTGCTGCTCAGGAAGGCGGTCCTCTGAACCGTCCCCAGGTGGACGCATGTTATGAGACGTCCTCAAAGGTAAAGACATCCCTGTTTTGGGTTCAGAGTCAGCAAAATGCCCATTTGAATAGGACCTTTCCATATCGTCTCCCTTGGGTAACTCATCAATAGATGGGAGCACCTGTTCGAAAGATACAGAAAGAGACTCGTCAACTTCTGTTGAGTGCGGGGAACCAATTTCAGCAGGCATAGACGTAATATTTGGGGAAACAGAATCAAGCAGCATGAAGGGACTCAGTGTCAAAAGGCTTGATTGCTTGTCCTGGGATGAGGTCGAGTTCTCTAGATTCCCCCTTAAGGAACCTACTTCAGAGGTCTTGCAAGAACCCATCACATGGCAGTCTTCAAACCCAAGGCTAGGCACCCTACCTCCAAGACTACTGTCCTCACCAGATCCCTGAGCATCATCTTCAGGTGATTGGTGAAAAGGGGTATGCCCAGCACTATTAGGGGCAGAGTCTGCAGGGGAGACCAACTCTAATGTCTTCTCATCTAAGCTGGCACATGCATCTTCTTGTCCATTTCTTATGGCCCCATCAAGTAGCCTGTATTCAGTAGGTGTGAGATCAAAGTTCACACTGCGGTCACTTTTAGGAGTTTTGACAAGAGGGGAGGTAGTACCCAGGGCCTTTTCTGGATTTTGGAGTGTCTCCATGCAGCGAAACTTTTCTGGACTTTCCACAATGTCCCCGCTTTCTTCATTTGGTCTTTGATCTATCACTGGCTGCTCTATACTGTCAACAACAACAGCATTGTTTTTCTCTGACTCTCTATTTTCTGCTTGGAGCTTTTCAAATTCTGCTGTCATGTCTTCAGGTGTTGACATCTTAGAACGATCGGCATCACCTTCGGAGGCAGAAACTTTTGGAATCTCTGGCTCCTTTTGACCAATCTTTGACTTTGCTACCTTGTTCAATAAGTCTTTCTTAGGGATTGTATCCTTTTTTAAAGTTCCATTCTTACTCAAGGGCTTTTTTGTATCTGCATTTCCTAATGAACTTCCAGCTGTTGATTTTCTGACCTCCTTGCTGACTGGTTTTGTTGGTTTCTTCTCCTCTGGCTTCATCTCCCTTTTGAGCTCTTTCTTTGGATCAGGCTTGATGTCTTTCTTTGGTTTAAGACCAAGCGGTTCCTTCTTAACAATATCTTTCTTTTTCTCTACATTTTCATCCTTTTTGGCAACACCTGCAGAGGCTTTCTCCTCTCTCTTTTTTACTTCCTTCTTCTCTTCCTTTATAAGTTCTTTCTTTGTCAGGAGCTTTTCATTCTTTTGAAGCCTTTGTTTAGCATCCCCATCCTTCAATTTTGACTTATCGTCCCCTTCCTTGCCTTCTTTATTAGCACTGTCACCTGGACCTTTGGGCTTGTTCTTGACTTCATGCTTTTTAGCATCTCCACGTCCAGCTTTGTCTTTCAGCAAGGCACTGCTAGGTCTTGAATCCTTGGGCAGGGACTTGAGGCTCTCACGACTCTCTGCACGTTTCGGCTGTTTGTCTAGTTTGGATGCTTCAAGGTCTCTGAGGCTCACTGCTGGGTGTTTAAGAAATTCTAGATGCTTTAATTTCTCCAGTCCTTCAAAGATTTTGGCCTGTGGAGTACACCCAGGGAAGAGAACTCGAATTATCTTCTCTTGAGGACTGGCAGGATGCCACACCAGCAGCGCACAGATGGAGACAAGGCAAGGCAAGGGTATTGCAGAGCCCTTTGTGTTAGATCCATGACTTGGCCATGTCTGCATCAAGTCCTCAAGGTCTTTACTGCCTTTGACTGGGTTTAGAATGTATAACTCTAGACAACCGACTCCCATCTTCTGGAAAAGTATAACAGGCTCAATGGTGGGTCCATTTGACCGACAAAGAGATTCTGGATTGATTGCAAGCTTTTTAAGGTGCTGCAACATTACTGCCAACTGATCACAGCTCTGCAGTTCTTTGGGATCTCCCTGGAATGACTTTAATCTCTCTGGGGCATTAAGGAAAACAACACCAATCTCAGGAGAAATTAGATTTTTCATCCAGTCCTCGCCGATCTGGGAGTCTGTAGAATGTTCCTCCTCCAGTTCAGCTGCTTTCCTTTGAAGAAGAGTGTTAACACCTGGTAGATTGTCTGAACCAATGTGAGTGAGAAGCAAAGAGTCAATTCTGTCCAAATGTCTAACAAGTTTCCAGAAACAAGAGCGTGGGTCAGACCCACCATTGACAAGAACGTTGAAACCGTTAACAGCAAAAAAGGCAGAGTCTCCCCTCCCACCTGGAAATACGTAGCAGCAGGGGCGAGAGAGTTTGAGGAAGCCCACAGTACTGGGGGGCTCCAGCAGCTCAAAAGGAGACAGTGGCTCCAAGGACTCTGAAAGGTATTCTGTGAACTCCTGCAGACCTTCCATTTCAGGCAACACCGACATTGGGTTGGTTTTAATGTTGATGAAGTCTTGCAGATTGTGCTTCTCCAACACAGAGTTCTTCCACACCCCGGAGTTTGGACAGCTCAGTGTAAGGCTAGCCTTTTGTGTGGGGTCTGCCGCACTCAACAAGTCTCCAATCTGTTCAAAAATACAACAACTTGATGTAAATCCTTGCGTTAGCCTAAAAATTCTGCTCTTGAATTTAGGACATATGTAACACAGAGTAGAGACCACAGAGATATAAACTTACCTCCTCATCAGCAAATATCTGAATGAAGTCACTGAGAGAAAAGCACCCTGTTTGTAGGACTAGGTCTCCTGCCTCTTCAACAGATTGTCCAGCAAGGACCAACAACTTGTGGCGAGACACATCCGATATAAGCCGTCGCACCTCGTGAAATGAAAGATTTTTTTTAAAGCTAAATTTAGTAGCCTGTAAACTCCATTTAAAAGCTTCTTAGTGATAGCTGTTATACACTCACCTAAATGATTATTAGGAACACCCGGTCAATTTCTCATTAATGCAATTATCTACTCAACCAATCACATGGCAGTTGCTTCAATGCATTTAGGGGTGTGGTCCTGGTCAAGACAATCTCCTGAACTCCAAACTGAATGTCAGAATGGGAAAGAAAGGTGATTTAAGCAATTTTGAGTGTGGCATGGTTGTTGGTGCCAGACGGGCCGGTCTGAGTATTTCACAATCTGCTCAGTTACTGAAATTTTCACACACAACTATTTCTAGGGTTTGCAAGAATGGTGTGAAAAAGGAAAAACATCCAGTATGCAGCAGTCCTGTGGGCGAAAATGCCTTGTTGATGCTAGAGGTCAGAGGAGAATGGGCCGACTGCTTCAAGCTGATAGAAGAGCAACAATGACTGAAATAACCACTTGTTACAACCGAGGTATGCAGCGAAGCATTTGTGAAGCCACAACATGCACAACCTTGAGGCGGATGGGCTACAACAGCAGAAGACCCCACCGGGTACCACTCATCTCCACTACAAATAGGAAAAAGAGGCTACAATTTGCAAGAGCTCACCAAATTTGGACAGTTGAAGACTGGAAAAATGTTGCCTGGTCTGATGAGTCTCGATTTCTGTTGAGACATTCAGATGGTAGAATCAGAATTTGGCGTAAACAGAATGAGAAAATGGGTCCATCATGCCTTGTTACCACTGTGCAGGGTGGTGGTGGTGGTGGTGTAATGGTGTGGGGGATGTTTTCTTGGCTCACTTTAGGCCCCGTAGTGCCAATTGGGCATTGTTTAAATGCCAAGGCCTACCTGAGCATCGTTTCTGACCATGTCCATCCCTTTATGGCCACCATACACACTTCCTCTGATGGTTACTTCCAGCAGGATAATGCACCATGTCACAAAGCTTGAATCATTTCAAATTGGTTTCTTGAACATGACAATGAGTTCACTGTACTAAAATGGCCCCCACAGTCACAAGATCTCAACCCAATAGAGCATCTTTGGGATGTGGTGAAGCGGGAGTTTTGTGCCCTGGAAGTGCATCCCACAAATCTCCATCAACTGCAAGATGCTATCCTATCAATATGGGCCAACATTTCTAAAGCATGCTTTCAGCACCTTGTTGAATCACTGCCACGTAGAATTAAGGCAGTTCTGAAGGTGAAAGGGGGTCAAACACAGTATTAGTATGGTGTTCCTAATAATCCTTTAGGTGAGTGTATACCAGCACTACAGCAGCCAGTTTATTTAGGTCTCACCTCTGAACAGACCAACTGATGGGATGGATTCACTACCACCTGGGTGTCCAGAATATCACCAGTGTGCTGTAGTGTCCTCTGTCCTAGAAGGTACAAGGGAAGGAAGGGTTAAAAACATCTACAAAAATAGATTGGACAATTTACAGACTACAGTAAAATAATATGATTGGAATTAAACCCACTGCTACATAAGATGTTGGCAGTAGGGTATATATATAGAAATATCACAATTGTGCACATGCCAAGTTTTAACAAGTTTTGCAAATAAATAGTAGCATTCCAATTTTAAAACACTTCTATTAAACTGATTAGCAGATATAGTAGTGAGTACGCTTACAGTTCATCTTGCTCACAGCTAGAAAAACAGCCCTGCCAGCAACAGATACAACACGTTTATGAGAGAAACGCAACTAAAGTCAACAATGCTGCTCAGTTTGACAGCTGATTACATTAAGGCACTGAGCTTTGCATAGCCTAAAGATAAACTTGGCTAGTACTGTGGCATAGCTTGATGTACAGGTCTAAATAGATAATCAGTACAAACTGCTGCCC
Source organism: Umbra pygmaea (assembly GCA_016801145.1). NCBI lineage: Eukaryota > Metazoa > Chordata > Actinopteri > Esociformes > Umbridae > Umbra > Umbra pygmaea. The sequence goes on along the minus strand of JACXGM010020637.1, from coordinate 5,595 downwards.
ATTACTGAAACCAAACATAGCTGGAAGAAAAAACAAAAACACAAAAATGCACTAAATTTCAATTTCAACTAAACATATCTGACAAGCAGTAGGTAAAATGCTCCTGTTTCACTGGCATTTAATTAAATTAAAATGGGCTACAAAAAAGCTAATATACAAAAGAATACAAAGCAAGTGCAGCAAAACCTTTGTTAATAATTTTATTTTTTCAGGTTTACATTTGATTTTAATTGTGTACATGAAAAGCTACAATGCAATAATGTACACTGTAATGACGCCTGAATATACAACTTGTGATCAATCTTCCTACTGCATCACATGTGGGGCCTCCACATAAAAACACCACACATACAAAAACAATTACATTTGTTTATATTTAAAAAACACCAGAATAGCCAAAATATTTCCATTCAATGTGATTTTAAAATAAAATTATAAAAATATTGAATTATTTGTATTATTTCACAGTAGTATGTATCAATGATCAAAACTGAACTACATAGGTCCTCAAAATAATTTACTTCAACACGTTTCTAACAAAATAATATATTTTCTAATACTGTGCGCTACATAACATGCGTCATATGTGGGCAGTTGTGCAGAAGTACTCTTTGCTAGCTGATTAGGTAGTTGACTGACAGTTGCAGGGAAGTGTAGAAAAATGAGAATGCCAAAGTGTGCCAAAACACATTTTCAGCAGTGAGTGAATGTTCCTTCAAGATTGCGATAATTTTACCTGAACTGTTCTTTAGACTTTGCTTAAAACTCTCCTGAAACCTATGCCAGAATCCGCTCTACATTTAGCACCATAATCCCAGCCCTACTCCAGGACGAGCTCTCGCAACTGGCAGTGCCTGAATCAACATGTCGGCGGATCACAGACTTCCTGTCCAACAGGAGGCAGCACGTCAGGCTGGGGAAACACTTCTCTGACCCCCTGACCATCAGCACTGGTTCCCCTCAAGGCTGCAGCCTATCACCCTCCTCTTCTCTCTGTACACTAATAGCTGCACATCCAGTCACAACTCAGTCAAGGTCCTAAAGTTGCAGATGACTCCACCCTCATAATTTCAAATGGATATGAGTCAGCCTACAGGTTGGAGATTGACCATCTGGTTTCCTGGTGCAGCCAAAACAACCTGGAGCTCAATACCCTAAAGACAATGGAGATGGTAGTGGACTTCAGTAGAAACTCTGCTGCCATTACCCCCTTTGCCCTGTGTGACTGCCCAGTCATCTTTGTGGAGTCCTTCCGCTACCTGGGCACCACCATTGCCTGGGACCTCAAGTGGGAGCTGAACATCAGCTTCCTCACAAAAAACAACAGAGGATGTACTTCCTGTGGCAGCTGAAGAAGTTCTGCCTGCCAAAGACTATGATGGTGCACTTCTACACTGACATCATATAGTCCATCCTGCCTTCCTCCATCACCCTCAGGTACTCTGCAACCGCCACCAAGGAATAGGGCAGGCTGCAGCGCATCATTCACTCTGCAGAAAGGGTGACTGGATGCAATCAGCCTCTGTTACAAGATTTAGACACCTCCAGATCTTAGAGGAGCAGCAAGTAGTTCACAATAGTAGTGTTAGTAGGTTGCCAGTTTGATTCTTTGATTCCTGGCTGTGCAAAATGTTGTTGTGCATTGGGCAAGGCACTTCAGCCTGAGTTGCTCCAGGGAGAATGTCCCTGTATTTAGAGTAAGTCACTCTGGATAAGAGCACCTGCTAAATGACTAAAATGGAAATCCAAAAACCAAGACTTCTTACCACAAGAACAGTTTCTTCCCTACAGCAGTAGACCTCATAAACATGCCCCAAAACCAAACTGACTCTGCTCCGCTCCACGTTCACACAGCAAATAACTGTACAGATACAGTTCATAATGTAAAACAGATAAGCTGTTCATATTCTACTCATATCCTCCATCTTAAAAGTTGTTTACATTATATTGTTACATAAAGCATGCATACAGTATACTGTTCAAATACTGTAGATATCCCGCATATCCTGCACTTTAAACTCCTTTTTAAAGCATAATATTCTGCTGTTTACATTATACTGTACAAATTATAAACCTTACTCTGTACCTGTTCATATACTGTAATACTGTAAAAATATTGTTCACATGCTGCTCATATCCTGCACATTAATGTTTAGAAATGTTTACATTTCTGTGATTTATGTACAAAAAAGACATGCACCAATAGACCAGAAAAAAATCGTATATATATATAACTACGTTTGGAGAAACCGTTACTGACAGGCAGGCAAATAGAAAGAATAGTCATGATCTGTAGGAAATAAAGTATATGAAGCAACAGTCTAACATGAAACATGACCACTAATGCTGGCCACACACTACAGGAGTTTTAGGCCGATTTATGCCCGATTTTCACCTCACGAGAATCTGAGAAAAAATCTTGTGTCGAGGACCTGGATCGGTGCAGATTTTCGGTGCAGATTATCTGGTAATGTGAGGCGTTCACAGATCGAATCTTACACCTGCCGATCTGCTCTCACACAAATCGGGCTCGCCCCGATCATATCAAACATGTTTGATATTTATCGGCATGAGTAAGATTGTGATTACGTCAGTACTGTCGCTATAGCCAATAGGAAACGAGTCTACAACAAGACGGTAGCCAAATGGCAATGCGAAACTTGCAACACGGCTCCATTGAACTTCTGAGATGGAGGAACATCTCAATTAGTTTTCACTATGAATAAAAATTATTTATCATTAATTGTTTCACTTCTTTTGAATGGAAGTTCCCCAATCCAGAAGTGAAACCCAATATATAAAACGCATTATGCACTCTTGGTAAAAGGTGGACATTTACAATACAGAGCAATATTGTAAAACTATACATTGAAATTGTTATGGCAGTACTTTGTTAATAGATGGATGGAAAAACATTTGCAAACCCTGTATAAAATAATTTTTCAGTATTCATTTTGTTTATATCCGCTTTCGAGCTGCTGCATAGATCACGTGAGGCGCCCCCTCTGGCACGATAATCTTAATAACATTGTGTAGTGTGTTGCGCCACGATTTTCAAATCTTGTAGTGTGAGCATGTTTAAGATTTGAGGGAAGAAAATCTGTAAAGGTATTTTTTAAGTGTGTGCTGCAACGAGATTTCAAAATCGGTTAGGATTTTAAAACTCCTGTAGTGTGTTTCCAGCATAACATGACCACTAACATGAAAAGAAATAAAGAAAAAAAAAAGTTATTTATAACTAATGATGCATCAATTTGTGGAGATAAGAGAGGCTGACAGAATATCAGAGCATCAAAATGGAGGTTTCAAAAGGTCTGTAATTTACTGCACCATGTCTGCCATAAACAACAGTACACCCAAAATCCAATCCAAGTCAGGTAGTCTGTGTAGATTGTTCAACCAGCCAAGAATGGTGTGATTTTCTTTCTGCTGTATAGACTCACTGGCCACTTTTTTTAGGAATACCTAACTAGTATTGGGTTAGACCCCTTTCGCCTTCATCCTCTTCAAGTGTCTGAAAGAAAATATCCAATATCTTTGTTGAAACTGTTGCAGGGGGACACGGAAGTTTGGCCTATTCGCTGATCTGTGCAAAAAGAATCACACTAAATACAAAACATGCTGGTCAAATAAAAATGTGCAATTCTATTTCATGCCTATGGAAAGAAAATCTACATTCCGATAGATTTTAGCAACATTTTCGAGTTCGAGAAAATAATTTCCATACTGTTTTTATTTACATTGTCATGTCTCAAGACGGCAATCGCGCGTTTCTGGGTGTGTCATTCACGATGTCTTGAGCTGGGTGCGTGAGCAATTCGCTAAGAAACCAGACCAGCCCATTGACTTACACAACAAGAGTGTCTCCGCAATACAAATTTCTCCTGGGCTGTTTGCAAAGCCCCAGGTAGGATCTTTCAAATTCTTCTTGTGCGCTACCTCTGGAGGTCACGTGCAATTCAAACGAGAACCACAACAGAAAATGCTTCTGAAATCTATTGGAGTGTAAACACAGTCTATATTGAGCCCCAATTACCACTTTTTCATTATTGATGATAGCTTTTAACATTGTTAAATAAGCTGGTTCCTGGATAACAGCAGACACTGAAGCATACCTGGGGTTCTAAATAGGCACAGTTGTGGGAACCGCAGCAACAGACCAATGCCATTAGCATTTCAAAATCCTACTCCAATCGCCGTCAAGTCAACCATATTTGCGACGTCTATTTCAGTCCCCCTAGCATGTGTAAAAAAATGTCTAGTCTAGACAGTGACCAGGCTTCAAGCTAGACCCTTGTGTAGAGACAAAAAAAACAACATGCAGAAGCAGTTCCTTCCTGTCAGTTTGTCAGGCTAGCTTGGTGCTATGGCAACAGCAGCATGACCTAGGGTTACTCAAGAAACAGCCAGTGAATGCAACATCACATAGATTTAAACAAGACTTTTACTGTACTTAAAACCTGCAGTCTTCTGTACATGTGACAAACTTGAAACTGTGAAATCATGAAGCTTTGCTACAATTGACTAAATTTTTTTAAAGCCCAAAATGATTTATACAATGCACCATCAGTGGAATTCTAACCTATAACAGATAAAAGCTTAACCCAATACTAACTTGAATTATTATACAAAGGCTGTACATTTTCAACTTTAAAGATATAGATTTTCTTTTACCCCAAGATCTCAAGATGCTTTCTGAAAATGTGTAGAGATTGTGATATTGTATCCTCAAGGATAAGCTCATTCAACAATTGAAGGGCAAAAACAGAGATGTAAAAAACAGGGTGAAGAACAATGTAAAGTGGACAGTTCCAATTGGTTATAGATAATCATGTGAAACTTCAGCATTACTTAAGTTTAGCCATTTATGTATGTCACTTCTACCCACCAATCCACAACCGCTATCACCCAACCCTGCAGAAACAAATACCGGTATGCAATGGAAACCTGCAACAGACACGTTCTGCGGACACTCAACCACCGTCCTACCACATGTGTCTCCAGATCGAGGAGGCTTTAATAATCAGAGCTACAGATCATAAAAGCAGCTCTAGAACATGGGAGTGGAGCAGCTGTTCTGGTAACCAGAAAAGCCAGTACACTAGCCTTGCCTGTCCACTTGATAAGGAGAATATCTTCTTAACTGAAAGACCACAGAAAAGGCTGTTCATTCTAATCCCCAAGCTGGAAAGATTAAAAAAAGTTGTTTCGGTCTGTGAGCAAGACAGTTACCCTTAATTGCTCCCAGGTTGTTGTGAATAAGGGCCTGTTCTTTCCTGCATACTTTCCTAGAAAAATAATGGTAGAAAATGTTCATTATTCTTCATTAGCAATAAACTAATAACAATATTGTTTCCATCACTAGAATATATTCTAACATACTTAATAATTGTTTGTCTTAGGCTTTAACTGTACGCTTGTTAAATAAGACTAGGCAGGCCATGTGTGTAACACCATATGGCCCTCAATGACTGCTCACCACATCCGGCAGACAAGACCAGCGCATTACCTCTGGTCCCCACATGTTGTAAAACTAGAACACACACACACACACACACACACACACACACACACACACACACACACACACACACA
>JACXGM010020636.1:0-17739 GCA_016801145.1 Umbra pygmaea | reverse complement strand
TGTGCTCTTATGTTAGACCAACAAGCATGTATACATCTGAACTGCTATTGGTGGCTTTGTCTGACACTGACAGTCTTATTTGACTTATTTCAGGTCATCATAGTGAGTCTGAGCCACAGTCAGGTGACGGTCGTAGGGATGTGAGGGACAGTAGGGTGGGTTTTGAGGTGAGTGCTATAAGAGATACTATAGAATAATACCTGTTACAGACGATGCTCTACAATCTTAGTAGTAGTCTAATTTCAGGCATGAAAACTCCTCACCTTTCGGTGAAATTCACCTTTTTTAAACCGAAATGGGTGACCTACTTGATTCGTGCAGATCCGATGAGAAAACATTTGGGAGGGGGGTTGTGGCCGTGGCCAACACAGCATTCTACCCATGCTTTGCAACTTTACAATTGGCTCTGGAACCAATCGTCACTCCTAATGCCTAAACCTCACAGCCAATCAGAAGCAGAGTGGGGAGAGTTTTTTTTTCAAAGTCTGCAACACTGAGCAGTTTATCGACCACTGTTGTCTATTGGATGTGTGTTAGGTTTACAGTAAGAGATGCTTTTGACTTATAGAAAAAAGTAGTTCAACACAGGTAATCCCGTTTGTTTAGAGACTGTTCGTTTTTTATTTAAGGGGCTACTGGAGGAGTTTTGGATCTTTAGTCAAAATAGACCTGACCCTCCCTTCACCAGCAATACATTTTTCTATGACCCTCCAAAATAATTGGGAAAAGAGGCATGACCCTCCCCAAAAATGTATTGATGCCTTTTGTACTGGTATGCGCTTGGCAAAATGTACATATAGCCACTGTTTTTACAATTATCACATACATGACTTAACTTCTGTTTTCTCATTTACACATCACACTCCACCAAGATGGTGGCGATTTCAGTAGATATACTCACTAACATTGTTGTGGAAACAATAAATGGCCACGTTTAAAATTTTTCCAGTGCAAAACAAAAATATGAAAAATGATGATGACCAAAAATAGACCGATAAACAAACATCCAGACTAAGAGTGGACAACTCCAGTGTTTTTGGAATCGATTCTGACTCCCTTTGGTGGGAGAAGACTCTTTTTCAAGTCAAACAAATTTTCGCAGTTACACCGGCTGGGCAGGTTAACGAGACGCACATTTTTGGAGCTAAACTGATGAGGACACACTTCACCTCACACAACAATGTAGGCCCAGAAGGCTCTCGCTCAAGTACCGCTCCAGTAGTGCTGACTTCACGTGGTCAGGACATGCCCAGCCTAATGAGCCTATATGTGTGTAGAGTACTTGCCTGGCCAGTGTGTTAATCATCATGGAGTTTGCTAAATACTTAAATAAAGAAACTGACATACAGGTGCAAAATCAAGATAGCTCGTTGTTCACAATAGGCCTACCTGTGATGATCGTGGGGGTAGGGGATGATGCAATTTCTGTTGAGTCAGACCCATCTGCTAGCAATGGGGTGCAGAGACTGAGAGCCACCTTGAAATTTTGCTGCTACTATGAATACAAAAGTTGGGAGACCCCCCCACTCAAGACTAAAAAACTTGGGTGACCCTCCCCTCAACAAAGAATTAAAAGACATGACCCTCCCCTATTTTCCTTCAGTGGTTCATTCAATAAATACCGAACGGTCCCTAATTGTTTTTTCATGATGTATGCTATACAAAAAATATATTTATGGTTAAAAGAACATGACATTGTTTACAAGAGCACAGATTCTACCAGTGTTGTAGTACTCGAGACCGGTCTTGGTCTCGAGACCACTTTTTGATGGTCTCATCTCGGTCTTGACCGCATTTGTACTCGGTCTTGTCTCGGTCTCGGACATTGAGGACTCAAGACTTTTTTTAAAGACCAGTCAAGACGATAACTGTGGAAATATCACTAAATTGCCAGTATATTGTCTATTTTTTGTTAACATCTTTGCTTTTATTGGATGTAAAATGTACTGATTACAATTCAAGCAATAACATAACTGGTCATTGCTAATTATGTAATACAATTCGGCTACAAAAATTATAAAGAATATATTTGTAAAACAACATCCAGAAGAAAGCATACAGCTTCTTGTAAATACTGCAGTGCTTAGATTTCAGAGATGGTGGAGACTACTTCAAACTTTTATCATCACTTAGAAAGGAAGCACAAAGAAAGGTAAGCTATGTGTAAGAGTGATGTTTAGCAAAGCTGGCTAGCTAACGTTAGCAACCTGCCTCGGATGGGGATTGAAAAGGGGTTCCACTCGAGAACCGGTTCTAACAGAGCCATATATAAATCTATCTGTGTATACGGCTCTGGGTTCTAAGTTTTATGAACCGTCGATATTGTATGCCCTCAACGTTAACGAGTCCTCTTATCGATGCTCCTGCTCCAAAGAGAATTTTTGTCCCACCATAGATTTATTTGATCAATGAGTAATGTAGACAAACTGCTGCGCGTGTGTAGCTAATTTTAAGTTACATCGACCTTAGCTAATGTCAGCTGCATACAGCTCCCGACATTAAAACTACGCGCCGAGGTGATGCTCTCTCGTTTGGGTTAGAGAGCTAACCTGTAGATATGAGCAGAAATTGGATACTGAGTAATGCGCCTCAACTTATATGAGAAATGACTAAATTAAATAATTGTATGGCATGTTACTTTCAGAGAGCTAATTTTTAAGTTCCTATTTAAAGTGGCCGATCAAATATATTACTTTTTACCAGCACACACTCTCTGGCTCATACCACATCAAACATTTAACTTCCTTGTTTACCTATTTGACAAATGTGATGGCCAAAATACCATAGATTTATATTGTGTTTACTTTTTGATGAAACTGCTCCAAATTTAATCAATTTTGTACTTTTATAATCACATGCAGTTAGGCCACTGACTGTCTGACATCTTTGTATTAGATATCTTTTGTTGCTTTGATTACACATAAAAGCTATAAAAGACTCTTACAATAGTTGTTCCTAAACATCAAATTTCACATAGAATTACTGTATTCATTACAATACACAGCTTTTCTGCATTTTTAATGTTGAATGTTTGTTATTTTTTTATACATTTAGCTATGTGGTTTTGAAAAAAAGGATTGTTGTTGGTTTAAAAACAACATAACTTTATAAAAGGCGGAGAAAAGTGAAGACTTTAGTGATGAACAATGAATAATTGTTTTACATTCTGTACTAAATTATGGAAGTCTCCCAGGAGTATTGAATAAAGATGGTTAAGTTTATTTCAGCTTTCAGTGTTTAATATCAGTGTTTTTATGGGAATGTGGATCTTCCAGATCAATTTGAGAAGCTCTTTTGATCATGTATCACATTTTATTGTGTCATGTAGTGTCGGGCGCTGGTCTTGGTCTTGACTCGGTCTTGCCCTCCCTCGGTCTTGGTCTCGGCCCCTAAAAGTCTTGGTCTTGTCTTGGTCTCGATACACTCTGGTCTTGGTCTTGTCTTGGTCCCGGGTTAGGTGGTCTTGACTACAACACTGGATTCTACATTGATCTGGCATCTTAACTTTGCTCTCAAACTGCATCAGATTGATGTGTTTAACTTTAGAATTTACTAAATATTCTTACGGGGGAGCATGCCCTCGGACCCTCCTAGAGGGTTGGGGCTTTGCTGTATCCTTCTCACCTTTTTTACCCATGACCTGTTTGCATGCCTGTCTAATACATAACATTGTGTACGTACATTAATAACATTGTATACATGATTGGAATAAGTAGCTTTTTATGGTTGCAATCTTAAGTCTTAAGTCTACTTTAGTCTTGAAAAATAGAGGTTGCAAACATGATTCTGGATAAGTGGAGGTAGGTCTTTGCTTTTTTTCTGACATGCAGTGTTGTGATGTGCATGACTTTATTCCTCCACTGTGTGTGATTGTTGTCTCTGGCCATTTAACCATGTATGTAGATCCTTTTAATCAATAACGGCTTATAACGATTATCATTTTGTTTTTTTCCTCCCCAACTTGGCTTTCCATGTGCTTTTACTCATGCAACACCACTGGATGTTTGTGATACTTTTTATAAATGTTTGTTAGCTATTTAGCCTAGATTTTGGAAAGATATGGTAACTGTATGTTTCTTCACAGTGCTCTCAGTGACATCTAAAATGGTATAAAAATATCTAATAATGTTATGTATTTTTGGTGCAATGGGCTGTGTTAGCATGGGGGGCACTTGAGCCACTGTTGCCCAGGGACACTATGAGGTCTTAATATGGGCCTGATGATGACATTTTTTTTAAACTGAGTTGACGGTATGGCCATTGTCACCATGGTAACAGAGGAACCTTCTCTATTCCTGCTATTCAAAGCACCAAGCTTTTCAAAACAAAAGGAAACACATCAACAGGGAACCCCTAACCTGAGTGCTAGTCTCTTTAGCTAGTCCACATTGTGTGTGCCAAAACGGACTGGAATGTAAGGCAGCAATACTTGTACCACAATAGGGAAGCTTCATTTGTCCTGTATTTCATAATGTATAGCCTAATAGCTTGAGTACAGACTGTTTTGTTCTGCATTTGAATATTTGTTCCACACTGGATATACCATTAAGACATAATGCTTTTTATATGTCGTTTTAACTTCACTATTGGCAGGGAAATAATGACGGGAGTTTAGTATTGTATTCAAAAACGTGTGTTCTTAAGATTTGTCAAAAATGCATAGTTTCAAATCTAGGCACAGGCTCCTAGCAACCACCAGTAACCATGATCTGCCAAACCGCTGTGGAATAGTTGAAATACATGCTAAAGCCTAGCAAGCAGAACAAGTCCTAAAACTGTGAATAGTTGACTCATTGACTACCTCCAGGTGAAGTGGTTTGGAGTTATGCCCCAGGGTTAAATAGACTGTTTATATACACTCACCTAAATGATTATTAGGAACATCCGTTTAATTTCTCCTTAATGCAATGATCTACTCAACCAATCACATGGCAGTTGCTTCAATGCATTAAGGGGTGTGGTCCTGGTCAAGACAATCTCCTGAACTCCAAACTGAATGTCAGAATGGGAAAGAAAGGTGATTTAAGCAATTTCGAGCGTGGCATGGTTGTTGGTGCCAGACGGGCCGGTCTGTGTATTTCACAATCTGCTCAGTTACTGGGATTTTCATGCACAACCATTTCCAGGGTTTACAAAGAATGGTGTGAAAAGGGAAAAACATCCAGTATGCAGCAGTCCTGTGGGCGAAAATGCCTTGTGGATGCTAGAGGTCAGAGGAGAATGGGCTGACTGCTTCAAGCTGATAGAAGGGCAACTTTGACTGAAATAACCACTCGTTACAACCAAGGTATGCAGTCTCGATTTCTGTTGACACTGAGTCAGAATTTGGCGTAAACAGAATGAGAACATGGGTCCATCATGCCTTGTTACCACTGTGCAGGCTAGTGGTGGTGGTGTAATGGTTTGGGGGATGTTTTCTTGGCAAACTTTAGGCCCCTTAGTGCCAATTGGGCCTCGTTTAAATGCCTGAGCATTGTTTCTGACCATGTCCATCCCTTTATGGCCACCATGTACCCATCCTCTGACGGCTACTTCCAGCAGGATAAGGCACCATGTCACAAAGCTTGAATCATTTCAAATTGGTTTCTTAAACATGACAATGAGTTCTCTGTACTAAAATGGCCTCCACAGTCACCAGATCTCAACCCTATAGAGCATCTTTGGGATGTGGTGGAACGGGAGCTTTGTGCCCTGGATGTGCATCCCACAAATCTTCATCAACTGCAAGGCAACATCCTATCAATAAGGGCCAACATTTCTAAAGAAGGCTTTCAGCACCTTGTTGAATCAATGCCACGTAGAATTAAGGCAGTTCTGAAGGCGAAAGGGGCTCAAAAACGGTATTAGTATGGTGTTCTTAATAATCCTTTAGGTGAGTGTATACCAGCACTCATTTTTCAATTAACACAACCACGATGGCTGTTCTCCGACTCAAAAACATGTAACAGTGATTACAGTTGTGTAACTGATAGTCGTGACTGGTTATTTTCAATGGTTCGAGATGTTGACTAAATAACTTTACAGAATTAGAAACGATCCTCCGGATTCGGTTCGCCGCTGCGATGACTTTGCGACCATTAAGGAAACAGGGAATTTAATGTTATCGATTGCCTCAGATTTGTAGAACAAGTCATAGGCAACACCAATCCGGCAGCTGCCGTTGATGCATCTATCATCGTCGCGTCGCGGAAGTCAGGCAATAGATATACAGTGCAGTCGGTATAAATAAATGGTTTAAACCAAAACTCAAAGTGGGGGTGTTCGTTTAGTTATAATCTTTAATTTTCATATTTACACTGTAAAATTAATTGACGTTGAATATTGTAGGAGTGGGGCTCATGTGTCATTAAGGGGGGATGAGCCCACACACTAAGAATTCACACATTGTTTTTACAAAAAAGGTAATCAAAGCAATATTTAATGTATTATTCTCACACTGCCCATATTGATCATTTTTTTAATAAAAAAGTTATGTTCTATGTTTTTTCTAACAACACATTTTTTTTACAGTGCAGCTTGATTACTTTGATCAAACCTTACCATCATCTATTGCCCTCGCCACCGACAGAGCCATCTGCCCCCGCTAGTCACATATACTGTAGGAATGACCAGCGTTCCTACAACACTGTCGCTCCTCAGTTCTTTGCTGTTGCTTTGGAGTACACTCGCTTACTCTCAGAAACGGATTGCTAATGCAGAGTATGCGTATATTAACGTGCGTTGTTAGTAGACATCGACGATATGCTGAAGCCACGGATAAACGATAGCTTGTTGACAGTTATTTTTAGTTCCCGCGGTACGATGGTAGATAAACGGTCCGCGAAATCCCCATTGTCGCACAGTAACAAGTGAAGTACTATCAACATTAATCCGAGGTCCCACTTGGCAGTAATAGTGGAAGGATGAAGTCTAGGAGAGACAAGCTGAAAATCCCTTCCCTTACTTTGGAGTAAGTGTGCATGTTTTTTATATAAAATATACAGTGGCTTACTGCAAGTCTACACACTCTTTTACATTCTTCCCATTTTCTGCCTTAAAATGTGTTCTTAAAGGGATTTTGCCCTACAGATGTACACAATCTACAAAAGTGAACGAAAGTTACAGAACATTTTGAATACCAACAAATATCTTGATTGACTTTACACCCAAGCACTGTTCCTTCCTTGGTTGAAACACATTTGGCAGCCATTGCACCAATGAACATTTCTGAATAAGATTCCAACTTTTAAAAATTCTATAAATAAGAAGGAGTATCTATTGTTTTTACGAATTTATACAGCTTATTAACCTGGCTGTAATGAATTGATAACACAGCAGTATTCAGATCTACTATTTGGAACAGAGTCCCTCTTGGCCTTACAAGTATTCTAATTGTCTAAACATGACTCTCAAAATTATTTGAACCTGATCAACTACTTACACCCTATGATGACAAGTATACCCATAACTTGATGCTCATTTTACTCTGTACTGTTTTTTAATAAAGGTAACACTTAGCTTTGTCTTGTCTTTGACTTGTTGCCTTGCAGTATTAATTTACAGGTTTGTTTCAAACAGAATGCATGAACTGAGTTTACCAATGTTGTTGTATCTTCAAGTATTTTGATGGCAGCCTCATGTTATTGGTACGCTTGTGTTTAGCAGGTACTTACTTTCTTAAAATACAAAGAAAAAAAGGCGCAATGTCAAGGAAGAACCCAGTCTGAGTTACGTAAAACCTTTAAAATATCCATACATTCATACTGTGTGTGATCAATGGTTTCACTGTATGGATTTTTATCTAATGGGACCAGCTACAATGTACAATAGCATTTTATCCCATGAAATTACATTTAATAATACGATTGCCGAATGGTTAGACTTCAAATTGAACATGACTTCTTCGAATCAAATTTATTTTATTAAGCCTTCAGCATATATTGTTTATGTAGATACCCAACCTAAACCCCAGAGCGAGCAACATTTTTATTATGTACAGAAGTATAAACCCTGCGTTTAGTTTGGGTGTGTTAGTGTGACAGTGCGATTTGAATTGTGTGTATGTTTCTCTCTCCACAGGCCTTGTTGTGCCATAGGATGTTGTCACATGACTTCTAAAGGTCATTTTGCTGTTTAATTCAGTACTGTAATTGAAGATGGAAGAAGGCAGTTCCATCTAATCATGGCAATGTACAATACTGTGATTAACCATGAGTTTGTTTTTGAATTGGGGGCTGTGAAAAGACCCATTGTGGCATGTTTTGTTAGGTATGTACATTATTGTTATTTGAGGTTTGTTATTTGATTATGTAGAAAATCTGGACTTCATGAGAGTGTTATTTCTCATAAAAAAATCTAAGAGAAGATCCACAACTTCTTAGAACCAGTCAATATATCTAATTAATTTAGGCATACATGTACACTTACATTAGAATGATTTTGAACACAATCATCCAGAGTGACATAGTATCACGGTATTGAACTAAGTTACAAAAAATTTAAATAGCAGGTCAAACATTTTTGTATGAATGTTGGTAACTTTCATGCCTGCTACTTGCACATTAATTTTTTATTTTAAAAGACCAACTTAATGAATTCACCCTTATTAACAGTCAAAAGAAAAAAACATTTTTGTGATTTAAAAAGAAATAACAATTTCAAATTCACCCCAAATATGTCAAAACAATTCATCAATTGCTACTTAAATGGCTGTCCTGCTGTCTGTCTAAAGACAACTTAAATATTTCTCATTATGTGGGAAATAATTTACCATATTGCATAAATTTCCTCAGCAAATTTACTAAAAACCCTAACTGTTTTTACATCACAAAGTACTCATTCAGATGCACAGCCTAAAAGCCCAATCTGAGCTCACTGAAATATATCAGTGTATGATAAAAATGCTCTGAACTTAACTGATAATTTTCACTTTGTTTAGGGCGCAGCAATTATTTTCCCTGTTCTGAATTATTTTAAAGATATAAGTCACAGCTTTGATTCAGGTTAGTATTCAATGATGTCATTCCCAAAATCCCAGTTTGCTTAACTCATTTTCAAATGGCTGTCATTTTGGAAATGTGTACGCATTTTCAAACAGCTTTACTGTGATTCCTGCCTCCCTCATCGGCTTTGGTTTGCTGCAGTTCTCTTCTTTCCGCCCCCTCTTCTTCATGAGCCAATGTAGCCAGGGGCTGCCTGCCTGCCTGCTGCCCACAAGACGTTGATCCATAAAGCGTAGGAGCTTCCTCCAAAAACCTGACTCTCCCATGGATCACAAGCTCAGTTCATGTTATTGACCCCCAGTTTTGTGGGTGCAACTTGATGAGTAATTTAAGTGCACTGCAGAGGCCGTTTTCTAAACACAACATTTCACACATCATGTTACTATACACAAATGTATGGTAAACGTGAGCTATAAGATCTGAATGTGTGGTGCATTTAAGGCAATCCTTAAACATCCACCTCTATGAAATGTAAACAGAACACACTAATGAACAGGGTGGAAGGGTGGAGTGTGTAATTATGTACAATGAGATACTGTACCTCACAACATGGAACCGTTGCTATTTAGAGTATTTTAGAGAGAGGAGTGAAAAAAAAATCAATTGAATTGATGAGGACATAATGAGACATGAGTGTTGGGTAATTATGAGCGCAGTTCATTGTCCTTGTGTAGAGGCTTGATTTTCCAAACATCTCTTAATTACTGGAGAGACCAGCTCGTCTCACTGTTGTAGTGGTGCCATGTTGTCCTGGTTGCTGAAAAGACCCCCGCTGCAGCAGCACTGAACCATATCAACAGTTTGTACTTTTGATAAAGGAGCCTGGATCTCTACATGAATGTCCACATATAGCCAACTTTCTATCTGGGTAGGAAACTTGAATGCCAGCCTGCTGAATACTGTAGGCATATTTTGACATAGCAGGTCTTTATGGTGAGTCTCCATACTGTCATTATTCACAGAGCAGCAAGAGCTTGAATTCAAAACATTTGCGACTCTAGGGTTGTTCCATAGTAGTGTAATTGATGGTCTGGAAGAACAAGGTCTGTTTTTTTCTGTAAACTTCTGTCAACCTATTCTGGCTCTCAAAAGAATCCACCCATGAATGGCTGTCTTTTAGCCACTCTCTCCGACAGGCCAGTTGTCTGATGCAACTAGTCTATTGTTGCAGTAGGCACAGCGTCTCTTAGCTCAGCCATGGAGGACTGTAGCTACTTTAGAATTGCAGTAAGTCTCTTGTTGGTCTCTCGGACAAGTTCCCTTTTCACCTGGATACTGAGTTTTTGTGGACAGCCTGTTTTAGACAGATTCACAGTCGTGCCATTTTCCCTCCATGTCTTAATAGTAACCTTTACCATACTCCAGGGAATATTCATTGCCTTGGAATTGTTCTTATATCCTACCACTGATTGGTGCTTTTGAAGAACCTTATTCCGGAGTTATTTTGCAGGGTTGTTTGTCATGAGGTTTTTCTTGTTTGGAACTGTATTAGCCAACTGTGGGACCTCCCAGGGACAGGTGTTTTTGACCTAAAATAATGTGAAACACCTTAACTGTACACACGTGGACTCCATTCAACTAATTATGTAACAACCACAGCTCATTCAGGTGTTTATTATTATTATTATTATTATTTGCATAGCATATAAACAAAAGACCTGACCTTCAAAAATGTTTAGAGTGAATTTAGAAAAACATATTATTTATTTATATCTGAAAAATATTAAATGTTCATTGTAAAAATATGAAATTTCCCTATTCAATTCATTACATTTATTTAATTATTTGTTTGCATTTTAAATCATCACTAGAAAGTGTAGAATTTATTCACAGTGCGAAAGCTAGGTGAGTTACACAACAAGTTTGCATTCAAATCAGTTCATGTAAACCAATGTGTTCTTACATTAACAGAAATTGGGTGAACTGTTTAGAATTTTAGAAACAGGAAAGTGCAGAGGGATTTTGCTTGCTCCAGTCTGCTACTGTTGTTTCATCTTCCACACCTCAGGTGATAATAATGAGAGGGAGGGTGCGGCTTCTTTTTGCCAATATAAATCTGGATGATTGGATATACATTGAAATGTGTAACATTATTATTTAAATACTACTGCAGATAGAGTATGGACATTTGCATATTAATATTACAGCCATAATTAGCCCACTCAGCTCCAATGTGTGTTTGGGTTTCTATTGTTGGTTTCTGCTGAAAGGTGAATTCCACTCCCAGGCTGTCTGGTGTAATGCAGAATGAAGCATGTTTGTCTCTTGGACATGAATATTATTAATGAACAAATCAGGACAAAGTCATTTCTATGTTATTTCTGCTTTAAACAGCAAGCAAGATAAATCATGCCTTAGTTATTAATCAGGTGCCTGTTACAGAACTCTGAAACAACTCTGTGATGACAGACTACCATGCATATACATTCAGATACTGTCAGGGAAAAAAGTGTCCTAGAACCCAGTAGGAGGCATGGGGTGCTGCCAAACAGTTTGCAAATGTCTCACAGACCTATAATGTCAGCCAATGAAAGTGAGACTTGGGGTCTAGTCAGCCATTCGCCAGGCACTGGTAGGCAACAGCAATCGTGCTAAGTCAGCACACTGATCCATGTGACCATGTCTTGCCTTACAGTTTGTCCCCCACTTGCCAGAGCCCAACCCTGCTGAGTCCATGCAGCCCCTGCAGCCCCTGCAGCCCCTTACAAACCTTACATCCCTGGAGGTAAGCCAGCCCACATGCGGCACAGCCACACACGCAGCTACACAAGTGCATCTGGCCCACTTTAGACACGGTAGCTTAACAACAGCTTCTGCAGCAAACTGTGAACATAGCGTTAAAGCAGATGTCACTTTACGAAAAGGGGTTTTGCTGATTTAATTTGACTCAAGGAAAGCCTTACATTTTTCAGTGAACCATTGTAGTTGGATAAAATGTTGGGATGTACAGTGCAAAATGCAGCTGCTTCAGAATTAATTGACTATTGGAAGTCATTTGGAGGAAAGGTTATCGGCGCTTATGATGGAAAAAACAAACCATCTATTAGGTGTCTTTTCAGCCAATGTGGGTTGCCTGGCAACCCCCAGCAGTATGCTGCAGAGGAAAATAAACTGATTGGGCAAACAGAAGCCGCATCCAGCATGCGATGTAGTGATCACTTTTAGTCTTGATATTTTGGTAATACGACAATAATATTGTTCAGTTCTTTTCACAGGGAATCTCGTCAGATGTTTTTGTTTCAATCATCAATTGTATCCGACCTTTCCTTTCGTCAATAAAATATTTATCAAGCCCTTAATCCAACTAACAGTCTTTTGGCCTCCCAGCATGCAACGTATTATACAGTCGGGCAAAATGACATAACATTCGTTCTCATCCTGAATACCGGCCTTACTGTACATTATGTAGAAATATGCATGCCTTGCATATTGAAGGTCTTTCCTTTTTATTCATCTTCGTGCTATGTCTACGTAAATTGTGCAAAATACAAACAATAATTGTCTGGGGACTGTGGTTAATTTTTCAGACCTACCCTTTAGTCATTATTTTTCCCAAAATATTTTCTTTTTAAGTCAGCTTTAAATGTTGCATTTATAGCAGGGGTCATCAACCTTTTTAGTCCTGGGCCCCCCAAAGTCATTAGTCACTCCAGGGACCCCCATCATATCTTGTTGAGTCTATCTCACTTCAAGGGTTTGGTGACAATGTATAAGCTCACTGTAAGGTGCTCTAAATAAATGTCTTAACATTTGCGAATAACAGCAATTTGCCACTTCTAAAATCTAAAAGAAATGTTTGCTTAGAAATTATTTGAAGTATTATATTACCATAGTTCTTACATAAAAAAAACATTATCCATAAATAAAACCATAATTTTCTATGAATGTCCCTTCCGCAATAATAATTTAGCATTTGCAGGAAAATTATTTCAACTCACTCAATATACAAAATTGTTTTTTGTTTGAAGGTTTTGTTTGACCTCAGCCTTGAGAGGATTGTTAGGCAAAGCCAATTCAAGAACTTGGAGGAGCTTCACAAGGAGTGGACTGAGGCTGGAGTCTACACACACAGAGGTGTCCAGGAAACTCCTAGTGTCAAGCCACTCCTGAACCAGAGACAACGTCAGAAGCATCTTACCTGGGCTAAGGTGAAAAAGAACTGGACTGTTGCTCAAGTGGTCCAAAGTCCTCTTTTCAGATGAAAGTAGATTTAGCATTTCTCCAGACTCAGGGACCCGGAGTCTGGAGAAAGAGTGGCGTGGCACAGAATCCAAGTTGCTTGAAGTCGGACTGGTAACTGGTTTGCTGACCATGGTATTACTGTGCTTGATTGCCAGCCAACTTGCCTGACCTGAATCCTCTTAAGGCTGCTGTCATCCCTGTTGCTTGTGCACCTTTTGCTACAAACCCTTTTTCCTTCCAGTCAACTTTCCATGAATATACTTTGATACAGCACTCTGCAAACAGCCAGCACTTTCAATGACCTTCTGTGGCTTACTCTCTTCGTGGAGGGTGTCAATGAGTGTCTTCTGGACAACTGTCAAGTCAGCAGTCTTCCCCATGATTGTGGTTGTGTGTACTGAACCAGATGAGAGATTAAAGGCTCAGGAAACTCTTCATAGGTCCACATTTCTTTTTTCTTTGTCTTTTTTTCATTTCTTGTGATTTTCTTTTTTTCTCCCATCGCAATTCCCTCTAATCCTGCCTTGTCCACAGCTCTGTAGCTCCTTGGACAGATCTGTGGGATGGCGATCTGATGGGATCCAACACAGAAGTCTTTAGTCAGCTCCTGAATTGGATGATTACATTCACCAACTATACTTCTGCGATTGAACCCACAGATCTGGACACAAGGAGTTGCTGGAGAGCGATGTGGCAGGATAGATAATCTGATTTATCTAACCCAAATCCTGGGCAGCACTACGCCAATTTGCGCTGCCTCATGCAGGAGGCCTGGGGAAAGTCAGAGAACCCATAGTCAGGCTCAATCCCGTGACTATCATGACGTAGACTGTTGTGTAATGCAACAATTTAGCCCACTATTTATAGTCAGTAAACGTAATCATCCTGTGCATAATCTGAATTAAGGCTTCCATGTTGGATTCACAGTGTGAAAAGAATCGGCAGTTGGGCGACGTGTATATTTTCTTGTCCCCTCAAAATTACTCAACACACAGCCATTAAGATCTAAACCATTGGTAACAAAGGTAAGTACACCCCTAAGTGAAAATGTCCACCATTATTTATGTGTGGCCACCATTATTTTCCAGCACGGCCTTAACCCTCTTGGGCATGGAATTCACTAGAGCTTCACAGGTTGCCACTGGAGTCCTCTTCCACTCCTCCATGATGATATCACAGAGCTGGTGGATGTTAGAGACCTTGCGCTCTTCCACCTTGGTGCTCAATATGGTTGGAGACCTGCTTGGCCAGTCCATCACCTTTACCCTCAGCTTCTTTAGAAAGGCAGTGGTCGTCTGGGAGGTGTGTATGGGGTTGTTATCATGTAGGAATTCTGCCCTTCCATCCAGTCTCCGAAGGGAGGGGATCATGCTCTGCTTCAGTATGTCAAAGTACATGTGGGCATTCATGGTTCTTTCAATGAACTGTAGCTCCCCAGTGCCAGCAGCACTGATGCAGGCCCAGACCATGACACTCTTACCACCATGCAAGACACATTTGTCTTTGTCCTCACCTGGGTGCTGCCACACATGCTTGACACAATCTGAACCAAATATGTTTATATTGGTCTCATCAGACGACAGGACATGGTTACAGTAGTTTATGACCTTAGTCAGCTTGTCTTCAGCAAACTGTTTGCAGGCTTTCTTGTGCATCATCTTTAGAAGAGGCTTCCTTCTAGGACAACAGCCATGCAGACCAATTTGATGCAGTGTGCGGCGTATGGTCTGAGCACTGACAGGCTGACCCCCTCAACCCTTTAACCTCTGCAGCAATGCTGGAAGTACTATTTCCCAAAGACAACCTCTGGATATGACGCTCAGCATGTGCACTCAACTTCTTTGGTCGACCATGGCGAGGCCTGTTCTGAGTGGAACCTGTTCTGTTAAACCACTGTATGGTCTTGGCTACTGTGCTACAGCTCAGTTTCAGGGTCTTGGCAAATTTCTTATAGCCTAGGCCATCTTTATGTAGAGCAAAAATTATTTTTTTCAGATCCTCAGAGAGTTCTTTGCCATGAGGTGCCATGTTGAAACTCCAGTGACCAGTATGAGGGAGTGTCAGAGCGATAACACCAAATTTAAAGGACAATTCCGGTGCAAAATGAACCTGGGGTTAATAACACATGGGTATGGAGTCGACCGTTCTCTGGGATGTGTTTTCATGCTAATCGAATGTTCCCTGTTTTAGCTCAAACCACTAATTAGCTTATAACGCTAGTAGTCGGGCATGAATGAAGTAAAGAGAAATCACAATTTTATACAACTAAAAAGTCTCAAAATAGCACCACACTTCCACGGTAGCATAATGAGGGTCCCTACATGCAAACCGAAGCATTGAGAACTTTGTAAGTGTACAGACAGTTTATTAAAAAGTTTATAAAGACAGTTTCGGTCACGTATACAGGCAGGTGCCATTTTGGGAAAACGGTCTTGACCAGTCGAACCACGAACACTGTTCTTCCCTTGTAGTTCATCACCCATATATTTTAATAAACAGATATCGAATTACATGCAAATGCATGAATTATATCACAAACGTAATTCCTATCGACCTATTGGGAAACCATGGACCATGGGAGATTTCAAGTCACAGTTCAGCTCATGTAGCACGGCGTTTATGGTTCTACGAATTCCTTACAAAACGTTGGTCCGAGCAGCTCTGTGAATAAGTTATAAGAAGAAACTCTTAACTAGTAACGTTTAGTGCTGTTTAGAGTCCTCTTAGTGGTAAGATAAATGTTTTTGTGAATACGGGCCCAGACCTGTGGTAATTCTTCCATAAAGAGTGGCAAGAAATGTATGTGAATTACCTTGATTTAGAATTACCTCGATTTCTGCATGAATTGGTCATTTCTGCATGAATTGGTCATTGAAAATGTTATCGGATCTTCATAGAAGTCAGAACAAAAGACAAACACAATCTGCTTAAACTTGTAACACCAGAGGCTGGGCATCTTAATTGAAGAGGAATGGAGTAAATGGAATGGTATCTCACAATGGATTTAAATTGTTTAACTCAATTTCATTTACTGCAGTTCAGCTATTAATATGAGCCCATCCTACTAAATTAAGGTTCACTGGCCTCCACTGTAACACACACACACACACACACCCACACACACACACAATAATACTTGTTCATGTCTTTATTAAACACACTGTGTAAATATTCACATTGCAGGGTGGAAAAAGAATGTGAACCCTTACTCGATTTAAAAAGTAACTGTCACCCTCAGATTCAGCGTGGGCTTACTTTTCTTTGAAAACATATTTGTTTTAAGAGTTACAGTACACTTTAATAACTGGTTGACCCTCCTTTGGCAGCAATAAACTCAACCAAATGTTTTCGGTAGTTGTGGATTAGACCTATACAACTGTCAGGAGGATTTTTGGACCATTCTTCTTTACAAAACAGGTGCTCTTTTGGGAAATTCATGTGTACAGCAATGTTCTTTGGACAGCAGTAGTGTTCTTACAACTCCGTAGTTTTCTTACCAGAACTTCACTCTTGTTTAATGTTTAACATTAGACTTGTCTACATAGATATTAGCATGTTCCGGAGACTTCTGTAAGTTTTTAGCCGACACTCTAGGATTAATCTTAAATCGTCTTTTGCAGGATGGCTAGCCCTAGAGAGAGTTGCAATAGTGCTGAACTTTCTCCATGCAGACAGTTTGTATTACCATAGACCAGTAAACATTAAGGTTTTTAGATATCTATTTGTAACCCTGTCCAGCTTAATGGAAGTCAAAAATGTTTAATCGTAGGTCTTGTTTAAGGCGATATTCATAGCAAGATTTTCATAATGAGTTTATGGTCTCAATCACTAGTTTTAAGTTTCCTGCAATACAGAATGATTAAATTATGTTCTGGTTGTTTTTAAAATCAGCGGAATAGCAGGGAATGTTTTAGGGAGTGGCTATGATGTGATTGACATTGACTGTGCCAGGGAAAATGTGTAATGTAACCTAGAGCATAAGCAGGGTTGTCATATCTCAACCAATGTCACAGTCAGATACCGACTCTCGTCTAAAATTGTCACATCCTTAACCATGATGGCTGTGCACATAATGACCAAGGGGGTAGGCTTACACCCGGAAGTTGAAGCACCCTGGGTGGATTCTGATGCTACCTGGCTATCACCTCACGTTAGCATTCCATAGACTCTCATTCATTTTAGGGGTCACTTTGACTGCAAATAAATTTACATCCTAAGCATTTAAAGACTCTATTTGTCAATTGTTTATTTCTAAAGAAATAGGACAATGTATAAAAAGCTCCATTACCTTGTATCTCACATTATGGCCCCGTAGCAGCCGTTTTTGTGAAAATATTCTAACTATTGTGTCATAACCACGCTACTTACTTTCGCACAGTAGAGAAATTACAGTAAAGTCCAGGAGAAGCTCACAGGCAATCAGGGGGGACATGGAGGCATACAGTCATAATGACAAAATAATACAACGCGCCACATGATTTAACAAATATATGCTATATACGTAAAAAATAAAAAAGCTTTTAGACCGTATTAATCGGTCAAATGTTTTACTTTAACCGATTAACGGTTAAACGGT
>JACXGM010020635.1:5000-17692 GCA_016801145.1 Umbra pygmaea | reverse complement strand
CAGCTAGCTATCAGGAGATTTTGGAGCATTTCATGCTTCCATCTGCTGAAAAGCTTCATGGAGATGAAGATTTCATTTTTCAGCACGACCTGGCACCTGCTTACAGTGCCAAAACCACTGGTAAATGGTTTACTGACCATGGTATTACTGTGCTCAATTGGCCTGCCAACTCTCCTGACCTGAACCCCATAGAGAATCTTTGGGATATTGTGAAGAGGAAGTTGAGAGACACAAGACCCAACACTCTGGATGAGCTTAAGGCCGCTATCGAAGCATCCTGGGCCTCTATCACACCTCAGCAGTGCCACAGGCTGATTACCTCCATGCCACGCCACATTGAAGCAGTCATTTCAGCAAAAGGATTCCCGACCAAGTTTTGAGTGCATAACTGAGTGGACCTTTTCTTAGTTTTTTTTTGTATTACAAACACTTCTTTTATTGGTCAGAAGAAATATGCTAATTCTTCGAGGTAGGAATTTTGGGTTTTCATGAACTGTATGCCAAAATCATCAGTATTAAAACAATAAATGACCTGAAATATTTCAGTTGGTGTGCAATGAATCTAAAATATATGAAAGTTAAATTTTTATCATTACATTATGGAAAATAATGAACTTTATCACAATATGCTAATTTCTTGAGGAGCTGTATTTCATACGATTAGTTCATTCATTCAGATCTAGAATGTCTTATCTTAGTGTTCCCTTTATTTTTTTGAGCAGTGTATGTTTTGTTAACCGTTGGTAATCGCAATGACATGTACACTTTTTCAATTTATTTTAATATAGTATTGTAGTATAATAATTTGTTCTAGTAGTTGTAATTGAATGCAACCAATATCTACAGGTAATGTTTAAAAATAGTTAATAGATTGCCCATCTGTTGGAAGAAGTCAAGTTGATCATTGAAGTGCTTTCCTCATGCATCACAATAGAATTAGAATTAAACACAATGGAGTCTTTTGAATGCAGTTCTCCCTTACTACTTTTTGACTCATGTCAACTTTAAAACGATGTATTTTAATTTGTGATAAAGATATCAGTGATTCAAACAGATTTCTATTCAGAAGAGTTTGTATTCAGAAAGTCAAAATTTCACAATATTAATTGTTTCTTCATGCTGCCACACGGCTAGTTGAAAACTATGTCAATATTAAAGTTAAGGAATCGCATACTAATATACTTTGGTTTGCTTTATTTTTTACAGTTAATGTTACAAATTATCTGATGTGCATAAACTAATACCGGTACAGTTATCAGTTATTAAAATAAAGGTAAAAAAACATCTTTGGCCCAGCAATATTTTAAGAGGGGCCATGGTCCCCTGGCCTCTCCTAGCCCAAACCCTGAAAAACACTATATTGTTTTATACAATTAAAAATCAAGCAGAAAGCACAAAATAACATAAAACAGTAAACATATCATACTATTTTTTACCTGTCAAACCTAACACCCTTGGTTGAGAATCCCTGGTTTAGAGCCTTCTCTTTCTTTCAAAACCTTTATGACTGGACACCCTCTGTCTTCAGAGGCCCAGGAGGATGGTATAAAGAATGACCTTGCCTTTTATTGTGATGTTTCCAGGAAGTGCATAGTGAGTCCTTTCTTATAAAAAGCTTTAATTGGCCTCAGGACTGGTTGTTCGCAAGGCTCTCATCTGAGACACTGGCCTCTTCACACTGTGTGAGAGTGTCACACATTCAGGAGTGTGTGTCAAGCATTTGGTATTCACAGATCCATGATGATAGGTAGGTGCTTAGATGTTCAGAAACAATAGCTGTGGTAGGTAGTTTACTCCAAACAAGGTCTGATAGTTCCATGGTAACTTTATTTTAAGGCCTGAAGTACAATGGCATCAGAGGTGGCTTCTGATCTTTCAAACAGGGGAAGCTAAATTTCAGCCTACATCATAAAAATGTTCCATTTATTTATACATAAATTCTGCCCTACATTCCTTTTCAAGAAAATGCTCTGTGACCCTGTCCCACCAACTAGGCGTCTTTTCCAGTGACTTGACCAGTGTCCTCTCAATGGCCAGCAGAGC
The DNA here is from genome assembly GCA_016801145.1 of Umbra pygmaea. Taxonomy (NCBI): domain Eukaryota; kingdom Metazoa; phylum Chordata; class Actinopteri; order Esociformes; family Umbridae; genus Umbra; species Umbra pygmaea. The sequence goes on along the minus strand of JACXGM010020635.1, from coordinate 15,649 downwards.
TAGGCTGTTTAAACAGCCTTGGCCCATTGTGTTACAGGTGTTTAATTTGAGCCGCTTTAAACAGGAGAAGCTCCTTTCTACACCTGCAGATGTAGGTCCAATTGTTTCCCCTAATGAGAACATTTTGTAAAGCTGAGGCATTGTACTGTCCAACTCCATGTCTTTAAGGAACACCAAGTAATTACACAGCTTTCCCCTGTTACCCTGCAAGTCCTGATCTGAATACAGGACTTGAAGTTTAAACTCGAAGGAGAAAATGTGGTAATTATGTTGTACTGAAGCAATTAATGTGGTCTATAATTGTATGAAATGTATGAAGAAAATTGGCTAGCAATTTTGCTAAGCAAATACCAAGAAATAGGTTGCAGCAGACCAGCGGTACAAAATCGCTGTCAATCAAAAGGAGATGCAGTCTTTCAACAGAGCCTCCAATCATCATGCAGAAGCCCAGAGTCCAGACCAGCCCACTCCATTCACCCCAGAGACGCTGAGCGTCTGTGGGCGGGACATAATCGCAGCATAATAATGACCATCAATTTTCGAAGCACTGAAAAAAACTGTTCAGAGCAGACCCATTGAAGTCCATGGATGCCAGGCTTCAATGGGGAAATGCACTGTGACGCTACGGGAAGGTATAAGAGAAGAAAGTCGACCTGCAGCTGAATCTGAACGCACTCGTCTTTGAGATGAACGTGTTCGAACGCATTTTTTGTCAATAAAATATTAACACAATATTACATATTTGACCATCCATTTTTTTACATTCTAGGGGAAGCCGAGCTTCCCTTGCAGTCAAAGAAATAGCATTTGTCTTGCATGCACTGCATTCAGAGAACATATATGTTAATTTACATAAGTTTATTTTCCAGCCAAACCCACGAACCTTCATTTTTCTTGTGATATCCAATGCGTGACTATGGCTTTGTCTTAATGCAGCAGCCCTCTGTGGTCGTGGAGAGTGCAAGAGTCCTCCGAGACAAGGTTGTGTCATGCTGTTATTTGTCACAATTGTCACTCAAACTCCACTTTAAACAAGGAGTTTAGTAGTGAGACATGACAAGGCACCCCTCACAGAATAACTATATAGTTATATAAGTGAGGTCAAAAGTCAGGGCTGACGATCACTAAGGAAGGGCAGTCTTTAGGCCCCAGCGGCTGTTTTGGGGAGCTACTAACGCTGACACAGCACTAACCTAAAACGTGGAGGCGCACGGGTCAATGTGTGTGTGTGTGTGTGTGTGTGTGTGTGTGTGTGTGTGTGTGTGTGTGTGTGTGTGTGTGTGTGTGTGTGTAGACCATTCGCCCTCCTCTGCAGTGGGACTCGTGAGACATGCAGCAGGCAGTGGGAGACAGCTGTGGGCTTTTGTCACCGGTCGTCAGGTCTGATTAATCCCATCAGGAATCTGGGGTTGTTAAGACCAGGAAGAAAGAAGGGGAGGAGAGAGTGAAATGGTTTTAGATGGAAAGAAGGTTACCACGAGAAAACTGAAGTACACAACTTGTGTGTGCCTACATGCTTCACAGTAATAGTTTTCACCATAAATCAGGTATACACTTAATGTTCACGGACCAAAATTACAACTTTTTAAATGTGTTCTCCTAGCACTCTAAAACTACTCTACATATAAGTCTTTCTAGCCCCACTCCCGCCACCAAAATGTCCAGTCCTTTATGAACTGGTTTATCAAGAAAAAAATGTTATTGACAGTAAAAGACACAGCTGGGTTAAGTACTGATCTGTTCCCTCATTGAACATCTTAGGCAATATGTGTGTGACTGTATTAGACCCTCTAATACACTGACTGCCATGCTATGCCTCCCTAGCCCGACGGCTTCCTTATGCATTTCTACAGTACAAGGTGTCCAAGTTCTAGCTAGGCTAGACAACACGCTAACTAACACTCTATTGCCACATGTGTGTTGTGGCCATACAACTAGGGGACATTCCACTGGAGCAGACCTGCGGAAAGGCCAGTACCCCCACACAGCCGGGGGTTAGGAGTAGGGAGGGGACGGAGTAATAGGGTGGGGTTTGAGGGGTGATGTGGTTGAGAGTTACTGTGAATTAGATGTTGGTTGAATAGATGAACTAGACTCCTCAATGACATCCTATTCTCTATAAAGTACAATACTGGACGCCTATCAAATGTCCTGCACCATGTACAGTAATAGGTGTCTGTTAAGAAACAGCCAGCCAGCAGCCTCTGAAGTCAGGGGAAACTTCCCTGTCTGTTCATTCCTTCTTTTCACCACAACAGAGGACAAGAGTGACATGTTTACCACAAAGAACAGCTGGAGGGGGTACCATAAATAAGTGGAATGCACCATCTCTCCACTTTTCTCTGGCATCTGAGAGATGACACCTGTATTTTGTATGGCTGGTGTCCTCATAGCCTGTGTAAAAATAATGGTTTTCAGATTCTAGTTCAGCGTTCGTTCTGGTGCTGTGGAGACATGTTGCAGTTCTGAAGGAGTTAGCAGCGTTTGAGTTCCAGAGCCAGGGGACATTTACTATGCAACTTGCTGGGAGAGAAAGTGGAGCCGTTTATTAAAGTGACATTTCAGAGTTGGCACAGGGGAGTAGGGGTTGAGGAAAGGCTATGTAGAAGTAAAAGAGTAATGCAGGCGAACCACCAACCTTCTGATTGCTAGACAACCTACTTGATACACTGAGGCCCTGTCACCCCAAGCAGAGCTGCCAAACCCTGTTTCTGGAGATTTATCGTTCTTTAGGGTTTCTCTCCAACCCTAGTTGTGGGCAACCTTGGTTTAAGAAGTAAAAACCTACAGGATGGTAGATCTCCAGGAACAGGGTTGGGCAGCCGTGTTTTATAGGAATAAAGCTTAAAACGTATAGTGGAAGACTGTAACCTTATACAGGCTACAAAGTTTCCTGGCCAAATGAAAATTCTTACGAACTACAATAATAAAAGGTAAATGGGGAGGGAGAGAAACAGAAGTATCTTCAAAGCTCGCCAAGAAGTAAACAATGATTTGGCTCCGTCAGAACACTTTAGGTAATAACATCCCTAGATAATAAACGGGCCCAACCTAGTAATCGGTAGGGTGTGTTGTGTAAGTGAGTGCATTTAGAGGATATAAAATAGTAAACAATTCTGCAACATAAGGTCTTTTTCACACCAAACTCGTTAACGGTTTAACCTATCACTGTTGTTGCTGGCGTGCAGATCAGCCTTTCCTGTGAAACCCCCAGCACTTTCTGTACGTGGATGGTGACTTCCAGCAGATGAGAGAGATAACAGGCGTAGCTATCTCAGTTAGCTACTGTATCACAGCTATGAACAATGCCCAAATTAGAAGCAGGAAACAGGATTGATATTGTGCTTTGGGCCAGGTTCTGCATGCTAACCTATGGTCCTGATCTCTGGAACACAGTAGATGATTAAACCATCAGTGCTTCATTAAGTCTGTAGACCATAACGTGCAACGATTTTACAATGTTTTAAATGGAGCCCTGCCTATCTAGAAGATGGTACTTAGAAGACGGTAACTTCGACATTTGTAATACATTAATCTCCATACCATTTATTAATTGTGTTACATAAAACAGGCAACTATATACACAAGATTAAAAACATTAAAACCTTCACACACTACATTAAACTGTACAATATACACATGAAATTGGCATCAGTGTCCAGTCAAAATACAATGAATGAAGTAAAAGCACAAGAGGTTTTGAAGTGTGTACGGCCATAAGGTCTCTTCCTGAATCCACATCTTTTATATTCCACCACAGGAACTTCAGCGAGCCTCAGTCCACCCCTCAAGACAAGAGGGTAATGAGGGCATCCAGAAACTTAGTCCGGTCCTCCATTTTAAGCTCAATGACTGCAAAGGCAAAGCACAGCTAAAGGTAAGTCTGACATTCTCAAGTACAGTGAAACTGGTAAACCAGGAAAAATTAAGATATGGCCAGTGCCCACTAACAGAGTACCAATATTTACTTATGCTTAAGGTTTAGAATTTAGAGTAAAAGTTAGGTCCATGAATACATTCAACATTTAGACATGGCTAACAGGTGTGGAACACTTCTTTATGCAATAAATAAAAAGAAGGAGTTACAAGAACTTGAGAAGGTATTGAAAGTTAGGCAAAAAACAAAGCCCTACTCATGAGTGCCCTCCTGTGGCCATTTACAGTGTTCAATTACCTGTACAATACAAGTGTTGGACAAGGCCAGATCGATCATATGCTTGCTTGTATAAAACGGTTATAACTATATAGTACACTAGAGCAGTGGTTCCCAAACCTTTCCTCAAGTACCCCCAGCCAGTCCAAGTATTTGAACAACCCCTGAAGCTAGCTCACCTGATTCAACTTGTCTTCAAATCAATTTACTTGATTAGTAAAACTAGTGTACTAGTTCTGGGCTACAGTTAAACTGTGGCCCGTCTGGTGGTAGTCGAGGAGAGGTTTGGGAGCCACTGCACTAGTGAGATAAATATACAGGCTACTGGCTATGTAGCGACCTTAATACACAGTTATGTTTTCCCTGCAATCTTTATAAACTAAGGCTACCTACCTGATGACTGCCTCTCTTCATTCACATGTACCATATAAGAAAATGGTTGACATATGAGCTAATGTTTGATAACACGCTGGCTGAAATTTATGATTAATAGATTGATATTTGAAAGACAGTCATTATACATTTATTAATCTTCCAGGATTTTACCCTATATACACATTGACAAGAACATTTTCCTTACTAGCGGTATCAAAGTGGTCATGGAGTGTTCTGGAACTGGTGCTCTCAGCTGCCTTCTCAAATGCACGGCCAAAGAAACTATTGGAAAGGAAGAGAAAACAAAAAAAATGGAGGGAAACGCAAAACAGGTCACGATTTTGTTCCCCCAAACACAACACGTGTGTAACCGCGCAGTTAGACCCCCGTTTTGGACTCACTTCTTCTTGTCGGACGTCTCAGACTCAGGAGGGATCCCCAGAACCATGACCGTGCCTTTCTCCACATCCATGGGAGCAGCGATGATCAACGGTAGCAGCTTACAGCGCTTATTTCTCGTCTACACGCAGAGGCAAACATTGAAAATTTAAAACAATTTTCTTTAAAAAACAAATCCAGGCAGGACATAGGCAAATAAAAGTAAGGTACTTACAGAGCGGACAAAGGCTTTAAGAAGGTACTTGCAGAGCAGAGTCAAAGCCATGGGCTTGGAGAACACCTTCACGTCAGGAGTGCCCTGAACAAAGATGTGTCATATGGAGGCATGCTGTAAAATCTACACAGGGTTGACAGTCATGGCATTCTGGATGATGATCATTGGCTTTGAATCCACATCAATGACTCAGTTGGTTTAGTTATAGTGAAGAACAGCTCAGCGTTTGGGAGTCAGACTGGTAGGTGGAAGATGGCCCATTGAATTCCTATCTGTGCCAAATTTAGTTGTGTCCTTGGGCAAGGAAATTAACCCTAATTCGCTCCAGGCTGTACTTACTGTCTGCTAAATCAAAAAAAAAAGTCTTAGTTTTGGCAGTTTATTGCAGGTGATTCTTTGGTCTAGCTATTTTTCTACCCTAACAGTCCAACTGAGTGCAATGAAAAATGTGATTTTTAGGCACATCATCAACCCCAGGCTATGCTGAAATAATGTGTCAGTTAAAAAATATCTTGAGGGATAAGCAAACTAGTTTGATTGTAGCAGCGATGTGAAAACGTCTGATTGTGAACCTGTGACACTGAGGTATTTCATAACACGCACAGTATATTTGCCATTTAACAATCAAGTGGAATTCCATAACTGCCCCATTTTCTGCCGTGAGAGAATTCAAGTGCTCATGTAACAGAACGAACCTCCATGAGATAGCAGTAGAGAAAGGGTCCCTGTGACAGTATGAGGTTGGTACAGATGCAGCTGGCTACAGTCTGTTGAATGGCCATCAGCTTCTTCTTAGCCAGGTCAATACCAGCAAGGAGACGACCCAGGTGGCTCCTACAGACACACAGCAGGGGGCCACTCCAAGTGAACACTTTGTAACACAAAACCACGGAAATTGATATTTTCTCCCTCATGTCTAGTGACTGAAAGGATCTTTAGCTTTGTCCAGTGCTTCAACTCGTGTATAAGGATAGGTAGGCAAAGGTGTGCGCGTACGCACCGACAGGGCGCTTGGGCGCGTACGTACCGAGAGAGGCAGTCAAGGGCCTTGATGAAGTTGTCACCGGGGCTCTCGTCCTTCTCGGTGTTCTCCAGCAGGGCGGCAGCAGCATGAACCACATCACTGGCAAGGAAACGGTTCTTGAAGCCAAAGTGAACACCAAACGTCTGAATACGGATGTCCTTCATGCTATAGGGATAGAGACAGAACAATTAAGAAATTAATTAGGGTTCAGTCACATCTAGTGGGAGGGGCATATCTAATCCATTATACACAGAGCCTAAGAGACATCAGAAATTATGAAAACAGACACACACCCATATTTGGTAGAGGATTCCTCTATGACTTCTCGCAGGTTCTCTTTGATTGACATGTCCATTGAGTTGAACTTCTGTCTCACCTGCTTTAGAGGAAGACTGGACAACACAAATAAGATGTATTGAAATGGTACATAACATCGTGAATAAATCACTGGTGAACACAAAGATAGAATTGTCCCATTTGGGAGACAAATATTAAAGTGCATATTCCGTACATCCTGGATGTTGCAAGAGTGAGTATTTTTTAATATGTCTACTTCACAGCCGTAACATAGAGGTGGTATACCCCATGTCAGCGAGGAACTCTTGGAGTTTCTTCTGGCCATTCATGGACCAGAGTTTGAAGTTGCAGGAGGTGTAAGTGGAGTTACAGATACTCTCATACAGAGACCAGTGTTGGTACAGGGCCAGACGCAGACTGAGAAACATTGTCAAGGACAAACACACACAGCAAATGTCGCATCCATACAGGCAAAAGCAGAGTGTAAAAAGTACAAAGTAAAAGTACTTGACTGGTTTCACCCATTTAGGTAAATAAATCAAAATAACCAGATAATGGGAGTTTATAACCAACAAGTTAACATAATTAAACATTTTTTACTCTTTCAGACAAACGTTTATTAGGAGCTTCCCAAACCTGTAAACTCAGCCAAACCCAAAGAAGTTCTTCTCTCTCTGGGCAAAACACTGACAACTCAGCCAAAACCTTGCCTAATGAGCAACCTTAACAACAAAGCTGCTGAACTAAATGTCTTAAACAAACTGTAATGTTCAAGCCTGAGGTCACCTGTTGTTCAGTACAGGAAAAGGATATTCATAAAACAAACGGGTAAAGGATACTCGTACTCGAATGAGATCCTCATGCAGTCGATGGAGAGAGAGTTCTCCTCGTCCTCATTGTGATGGTTGTGGCGAGAGACGTGGCGCTGCAGAGTAGCGATGTCGGTTACATACTTCATACTGGGAGACGGATAAACAGACGGGAACAACAGAGCTTACTGCAACCAACCTCGCCTTTTAAATACTTCCTACATGTTGCATGACATTAGGCATAATGGAAGTTTGTCAGAGTTAAATATTCTTACTGAGTAATTTTATCATGCACCCACTGGTCAGTTAGCCCAATGATGGCCCACCTGTTAAAATATCAAAAGTAATGTAGTTAGGATCACCTGCCAATGAAAAAGACGATGTATTCACTATTTATGAAGAACTTTCACTGACCACAGCATATCTTTGGTGTCCTTGGTCAGCACCCAAGCCAGCTCAAATATCACCATGGCAGCCTGGCAAATTAAGATTTATAAAAATAAGTCATATTTCATGGTATTTACAATTACCAGTAGAGCCAGTCTCAACTTAGCTAATGTATAGCCCATACTAAACATAGCTAATATATAATCCATACTCACTGAAGTCCCATGGTATTCATACTGCTCGTAGTCAAACAAAATCTCACGCCTGAAATAAACCATTTTAACTGTCACACTCAGCACATTGTCATTCGCTATTCTGTTTCAAAACACTATTTTCAGAGAAATCTCACCTTCTTGCCTCCCACTCTCTCTTCGCTCGCTGTCGCTCAATTCTTCTCTCCACTGTGCCCTAAAAGAGAATGTGTATGAATAACAACCGTATAACTCATTAGCATTGTCAACTTTGTTGATATCCACATAAAATATCCACATCAAATTACACTGGATGAAGTATACGTAAAGAGAATGGAGAAATGGATAATAAACGTCTCCTGTTAAAAGTTAGTGTTATTTGATGGGGTGGATTAGGGTATGTAATGTATGTGAATGGAGATGAGCAGTCAGATATCCCATTCATGTATACGTCACACTGCTGTGGGTGATTTAACAGATATTTTCAAGATTCATAAATACCCTAATACACACACACACACACACACAACTTCTGTGACTGTGTATGTTATGCCTAAATCTAAAGTAGGATGGTGACTTAGGAAATTAAAAACCCTTGACAGAACAGAAACAGATTGAAATTGGAGTGGGACAGATAGCCACCATCCCAACGCTATTTTAACTCAATCTGAGCTTTCGCCAAAATGCCTATTCCACTCTAGTTATTGGCCTCTGCTCACCAACGTAAGCAAGGTGTCAATATTTTTACTATAAACTTCAGTGGTCAATGTCATAAAACAGCGGTTTACCTCATCAAAACGCCTTCGTTTCCCAAAAGGCTCAGAACCTCCATCGCTCTCATTCCCAGAGTCCTCACCCCCTTCCTCCTCCTCATCATCACGAAAGAGGTCATCGTAAGTGGGCACTCCCAGATCATCATCCTGCTTTATCATCAGCTTCACCTGCAGAGAGTACATGGATTTCAAAACTATTTCTGGTCCTGAAAACTTCTCCAGGCCAACAAGTTGTTCTTTATCAGTCTTCAAGGAGTGTTCACTGGTGAAGCCATCTAACTTATATCGAAGTTAAACAACTACTTGACAAATCATTGTACACTTAATTACAGATACTGTGTCCCAAATGACTCCCTATTTTCAATGTAGTACACTTATTTTCGGGGCCATTGACCTGGGTGTCATTGTAAACATTGACTACATCCACAGGTCTGTGTGTATCACAGATAAAAAAGATGGAATCCTCTTCTGGCTGCAAGGTCTCCAGGAGATCAACATTGGCCCCACAGTTGATCAGGACAAAAAAGCGGAACTGAAAAAATAGACCCAAGAACACACCTTTGATTAATGTTTTCAATGACAATTATACAGAAGTTAGATAACATAAAATAAATCCATACATTTAAATTCCCTGATTACCTGTTCCTTGTGCTCTAAGAATGCAGTTCCGAGGTCTTGCCACCCTGTCACTGGTACCAAGGTGTACTGGACCTGATCACAGTGAAACAGTGCCTGTGCGGATGAGGCAATCAGAATACATTTGAATTAGCTAGTCAACCACAATACAGAAAAGTTGACAACACAGTGAAATTACTGCTAGGGCTGCTAGTAAACGTCTCTGATAACAACAGAGCACCTTGACTTACTTGCAATATCTTACAGGCGCAGAGTGCATCGATATCTGATGACACCAGGAGGGCAACTCTCTTGAATGCAATGGTAGAAAGTATTACATTTCAACTTACATACGTAGATACGTTCGTAAAGTAAACATTGTTTTCGCTTGTTGAAATCGTTAAAGGCAAATAATAAAGATCAGATGACTGAAAATTTACGGGAGTGGGCAAAAAGGTGTAATTCGATAGTTACGGGAGTTCTGTAACTCAGAACTGCAGTTACAGAACTCCGGTAACTATCGGAACATGTTACTTTCAGTGTCAGAACAAGCTCTCACCTGGTTGACAACAACGTCGTAAAACTCCTTCCGTATATCACTAATAAACATCTCACTATGTCTTACTGAATTTCGATTACTAATGAAAACCAGAGAACAAAATAAGTTATGGTCACTTTGTTCTTGTTCAAGCAGCCAGACGCTTTTTTGTTGTATTTCCTTAGTAGAAATATGGCGCCAAACTCACACGTCAGCTGTCGAGGATTCAACGACCAATACAATTCATGTTGTGTAGAACTGACCAATAGCATTTCTATCCAGATAGATATCTAGCCCACCTTTCTTTGAGCCAATCGCGTACGATAGAATTTTGGTCGTGGGATTTTGATTGGTCGGGGGATTTTCTCGTCACGTCCTTTGGTCATCGTGGGTAAGCGGAAAACAACATCAGAATTTCACTAGCCTGTTTTGTCGGTGGACAAACGCAGTTTTATACCTCTGTTGTATACATTTCGATAAGGTTTGGTCGTGCTAATTTTAATCATGGTAAGTGCTCAATCAATAACATTGAGTTTGACTGTTGCTGATGACCATTTAACAATTATGCAGGATCTCACTAAGCGATATTAACAATAATAGCTAACTTAGCCATTCAATAAAAGATGCACTGTCACTGTACTAAACATAGACAAAATAATAATATACAGTATATGAATATAGCTGGCTAACTACCTATTTGCTCAGTTTCTTGCTAGTGAATGATAGACCTAAAAAGTGTAATAGGGTTTCACTTGTTAGCTAGTTTTAAATATAAGTAGGCTACTGTAGTATAACGTGTATATGAGCAAAACAGCTGGTCAACAGACCTCACTATGTTTTTGTTTTCATCGTCCACAGTTTTCCTTCAACATGT
>JACXGM010020634.1:0-17692 GCA_016801145.1 Umbra pygmaea | reverse complement strand
TAGTTTTAATAGTTTGTCATATATCTCTTTAAAGAATAGTGGATGATCTTTATTTGGACCATATAGGTTAATAAGCCATATCTGTTTCAAGTCTATTACCATCTTTAAAATGATCCATCTACCTTCAGAATCTAAAAAAACATTTTCAACATTTATATTAGTATTGTTTTTAATTAATATCATTACCCCTTTTGAATTTATTTGTCCATGGGAGAAATAGACTTCACCATCCCATTCCTTTTTCCAAAAAACTTCATTTAAAGCTGTTGAGTGTGTTTCTTGTAAACAGTAAATATTGTATTCCATTTCTTTTAACCAGGTAAATACTGCTCTTCTTTTCTTATTATCTGCTAATCCATTACAATTATAGCTGGCTATACTTATTTCTCCAGTTACCACAGACGGTGTTTACTGCAAGAGCTATTGGGTCTCCCCATGACAGGCTGTCAATGATCTTATTGCTTCCCTTGAATCTAGAATCATGGGTCCAGGTTGACAATATACAGAATTGACCATGAAGAAAGGCAGTCCACTGTGATGATAGTATTATTCCAGAAAAATGTGTAACTGTATTTGGTGTTCTATGTAATTTTTCCTTTTGTTTTCCTCAAGAAGGTGTTTCCCCAACTTCCCCACAATTTATCATATAGGCCTGGTCATTAAGGACCAGGTAATCATACGGGATCACTTCACTGGCTGGTTTTGTAATGAGTTTCACATGTCGGTAACTATTGTTGTCCTGAAACTGCGAGTATGTTATTTACACATGTAATACCTTACCAGCAATGAACTTGAACAGTAAAAAGCACAGAATGGTACATTCTATCCCAGTGTACCAAACCCAATGGTGTGTTATTAGTGGAATGAACTCTCTCCAATGGAGGACTACCATGTCCAACTAACCACATTTCCTGTGTGGAAGTGACTGAGGATTTCCCATTGGGACAGTTGCACTCTTCAGGTAGCGCACCCATGGACACGTGATATCGCACCCTGGTGGGGAGACACAGGCTAACCGGGAAGCACCTGGTCGCTGCCAGAGGCTATGGTGAGGATGACACCAGCAGCAGAGGTCCTGAGCAGCGGCAGAGGTCCTGACCAGCAGCAGAGGTCCTGACCAGCAGCAGAGGTCCTGACCAGCGCCTCCACCTGGCCACCATCCATAACTACACGTGGGGGGATTCCATCCCACATTAACCAACTCTGACTTGTTTTGAAAACAAGTTTTTGTTGTTCATTAGCATCTGCTGTTTGAGCAGGATTGTTAGGGTCAGGCCCGGATTAAGAATTCAGAGGCCCCTCGGCACAATGTCTTGTAGGGCCCCCCACCCCACCCACACACCCAAGTTTTTGAATTTTTTGTTACTATTTGCTGGTAACACCCATAGATTGTATAATTACTGGATGGAGCCATGTGTGACATCACCCATTGGTTTGTTAAGATCTGATTTGGGTAATCGAAATTGCCGTTACGGGTGCAGACATCTTGGCTGCGGATGTGACGATTTTAGACTAGAAGGAGGAGTAATCTAGCTAGCTAACAGATATTAATTGGGATGCTAACGAAAAACAGTATTAAAACATAATGTTAAAACAAAATGTAACGTTACTTACCGGAAAAAGTGAAATGCCAACTGCTTTGAGTGTCTTGTTGTACAACCGAACACCATAACCACCCCATAAACGCCCCTTTGCTTTATCACCGATTTCAAATCAATGAGACTAAAATTAAAAAAATGAACACCATGATAAACTGCAGAAGGCTTAAATCTAGCGATTGAGACCCTATACTCATTATGAAAATGTTTACTGAGGTAATAAATCAAGTATATTATGTCTCTTTTGCAACCAGACGTATCACCCCCAGCTGGAATGCAGATAGAATGCAGGTTTAAGACACTTCCTCATTTGTATCAATTTGCCAAACCAGATGCTCAACATGTGGTAACATCTCTAGTGAGCAACTAGCTGGCATATGCAAGCACATAGTCCTCACCTTTACCAATCCAGTTCTATGAATCAAATTCTTCCATAATTCACACACAAACACATACACACACACCAATTAATATTTCCTGCCTGCCTGTCTGTCTGTCTCTCTCCTGTCCTGTCCTGTCCTGTCCTGTCCTCCTCTGCTCTCCAGGGGTTGCCGCTCTCTCTCTCCCCTCTCCTCTTTCTGTGAGGATAAGGATGCAAACAGTATAGGTCAACTTGTAAAAAACTTAATCAAAAACTTAAATCATAACTCAAGTTTCTTCCCCAAATGTTTTTTTACTCTTTTTTTCTAATCTTTCTACTTTATACTAAATGATTCTGCACTTATGTATTTAGCACTTTTTTATTCAAGGCCACTAGGCACTTTGTTTGATTATTGAATGGTAGTAGACACATTACAAGATGCTGTAAGTATTCTGGTATAATATTGGTTGCTTACAAATTACAATTGCTGGTGTATGACCTGTCCAAATATTGACAAATGTACTACATGTAAGTCGCTTTGGATAAAAGTGTCTGCCAAATGCCGTAAATGTAAATATCAAATGTAAAAGAAAGCAGCTTGTTTTTTGTTTTTTGATATAACTATATTTCATTTAAACTAAAAAAACTTTTTGACAGCCACATACCGTTTGAGCACTCGCCAATACTATTTCTCTCCATCTAGCTGCTGCACTAGTTTAGCGTACACACTCCCGCTCCCAGTGACAGATGAGCGCCCGAAGCAATGCTAACATTAAATTACAATGCTCATGCACACGTTCGGGGTGTTTTCAGTCAGAAAAAACACTAACAAATGTATTTTTCTTGGTAAAAAAAGCATATAGGCAAAGCAAATTTTTTTTACCTGTAGATGGTGAATAGGCGATCAAGTTTCTGGAAACTTTTTCCCTATTTGGCAGTTGACAGCACAGCTGATCATTAGTAAGGGAGCGCACCTTACCACCCAAACCCCTATCACAAGTTGAGGCTAGATATTTGCACTTTCTATTATGAAAGGCAGCAGGTCCATGACTGATAAGAACAACACGAGCATCCTCGTTGATTGCCCCGACAGATCCCACAGTCCGCTCGATTCAGCGCGGGGTTATTTGAAGGCTGCGCAGGGGCGGGTTGTTACGTCAGTGCTTTTCACACCTGCGCTTGACCAATTATATAATTCTATTTAAATTAATACAAATATCAGCATGCCTTTTATCTGGTTATACATGGTGTCATTATCTGAAATGTAAAAAAAAATTTCTTTGCTTTGGCCCCAAGTGCGCATGGGCCCCTGGGCCCGTACCCATAATGCCCATTTGGTAATCCAGGCATGGTTAGGGTTTCCACTCCCTGAGCTGTCTTCCCACTCCTATTGCTTGTCTCCCTCTCCTGGTTCCCCTGTGTGTGCATGTTGTATGTCTTAATCTGTCTTATATTTGTACTCACCAGTTCCTGAGGTCCCTCACTCCGTGAAGGCATCCCAGCACCAATGATCCTCTGCATCTGCACCTCCCTGTCAGCTGGGGCTGATTGCTGTCCTTCCTATTTAAGGAGGGTGTTGGCTGTTAGTCCCCACCAGATTGTTAATCCACACAGTGCGTAGCAAAGTGTAGTGAAATATTTCTAACAGCCAACACCCAGTTTTATCTATTCCGAGGTCTTATGTCCAGTTACTCATTTTGCATTCTACTCTTCTATTCCAGTTCACAACCTGTACCTTGGGACCTATCTGTACCTTCAACTGAAAATCAGCACCAGCTACTTCAGCCAACTCTGACCACAGGACAATTAACCCAAGCCAACCTGCCATCTGTCCAGCCTTCCATCCACACGACCACTCTAATAGCAAAAAAACTTCATTATTACCACTTACGTGTTCACTTCCTCTGCTTTTGTGTCCTTCCCTTGTCCGAAACCTGAAAAGGACAAACAGTATCTCAAGTGGATTTGCAGTCTTTTACATCATTATCCATACATATTTATATATTCTTTATTTACCTAGGTAAGTTGTTTGATAACACATTCTCATTTGCAGCAATGTCCTGGGTAGAACACACAAAGTTACAGAAATGAATGTTCATATGCAGAGGCACCATGCACCAATTTTTTTTAATGGGGCACAGTGTGCACAACACACGGAAACATGTGCCCACAAATACAGATATTAAAAGGAAAATCCACTATCCTTTTAATCTGAGGGGGCACGTGCCCTCCGTTTCAATGGGCATGACGCCTCTGTTCATATGGATATGGAATATTCTACTCTACTGATATCAGAAATCCAAAGGCATTCTAGAACTCATTCTAGCTACCTCAGGTTCTTGTTTTCCTCTTGCTTGTCCTGTTCCCTAGAAGAATGAACAAACTGCTATTCTCCCGCACGCGCCATTGTTATTGTTATGAATCAATAATGATTTTTAGAAACCAATTTCAATTAGTTTTAAGTTGAACAACCCAGTGTCTGTTGAGATTCAATGACTGCTACCCTACGCATTGAAAGGCTACACAGTGCATGCAATGTCACGATTCATAATGTTGCAAATGTTGATTCCATCACTGTGATTGTCATGGTTAATTGCAGCTCACAGAAGACTTGGGGCTGACCAAAACACATCCCGGGCTAGAACCCCAAAAGCCCGGGTCTGGTGACGGCCCTGGTACATACCCAAAATTCAGCACTCAGCAGCAACAGCTTCCTCTCTTCCTCTCGAAGCAGCCTTCCTGTCTAATCCAATCACTTTGTTAATTGCAATTACATTTTACCCAATGACATTGTATATGAAAGGTTTTACCCAATCACACCAATGCCCTTATCAGAACATCTGTAGCACTCTAGTAAAAACACTCTAGTAAAAACATGAACAGCAATATTTTTCCCGTGAACACTTTAATTCATAGCCCAATTGGTAGCCTAGAAATCTAGACGCACCCTCGCAGTAGGTCAGTCTAGCAATTCTCCGTTGACTTGCGAGCTGGAAAAACCAAATCCTGGTCAGGCCAATCACAACCTGTATAGAGTCGGTGGGCGGGCTTAACATAACTATGGGAAAACAAAGAAATTGTTGCTGCTGCTGGCGAACAGCGGTCTTTCAAATCGGCTTTGGCCGGCTTTTGACTCTGGTAGACTTGCGAGTTAATCTTTTCTTTGAGAAAATAACAAAGAATGGCACTGAAGTCATTATTACAAAAGGAAGATGTGTTCGGAGTTTTGCCGACGGGCAGTGCTGGAAGTGGGGCGGTACTCACCGGTACGCAGTACTGGCACTTCTACATTTTACTCTTAAGCGTACCTGCACTTTTTCTTCCATACAACCAGGTAGCTGGTACTCAATCACACTGACAGAGAAAGCGTCAGTGTCAGAGAAATTGGTAATGATCCTAACGTTTCATACACTACACTACCCAGAGGGCACTACGTGACATCAGATCTCTTGACGAATCGCGTTAAGGCAAGCAGTCGGCCCACCCTATCACAAGTTCGCTTCTCCACGGACGCTAGTTCAAAAAAGCTGTCTGATGTTGGTCTGATACCTGTGGCTGTCGCCTGACCGTAACAGATTTTTCACTGTTGAAAACCAAGAAACTAAATAGTTTATCTAAAAAGAAGTCTGTTTTTTTGTAAGTCGTTATGTTAGCCTGGCTTCAGAAAGGTACTAAAAGAACGCGTGTTCCAGAGCCAGACACGTCAACAGAGGACCAAGTCCAACAGAAACATTTGGTACGATGGGCTTCAAACTAATGTTAATCAAAACCCTTCACAGCTTCCCGACGTTCGCGATTATTTCGCAAACCGTACATGCTTGGTACCGTTGGAAAGATGAAGATCAGACGCAGAGATTGTGCTATTGAGCTATAGCGCCTCAAAGTCGGTAATGTATTTTTGACTGTAGCCTTTTTTACTAAACACATTACAGACAGGATGTAAAGAATAGCTGGGATTTCAAAAACGTATAGAAATCTAGTAAGAAATGGGTGCAGCATTTTGATGTTGACTTGTTTGTATGGCCTCCAAACTTTGCACACTGGTCCAGGAGTCCCGGGGGCTTGACAAAATGCATTAAAAAGCCTTATTCATCATGGTTTACATGCTTTAACACATAAAAACTGACGGAACTACTAGCATTAATGAGGAGTCTGCAGCTACCAACCTTAACGTCAATGACACCAACGTCATCATTGTGAGTAACGAAACACATGCATGGCCTGACTGTTGGTCAAGGGACATACAAACACACACACACAACTTGTTTAAATAAATACATTTATGCTGTTATTAATAACAATACATTGTTGTTGTACCAGCAATATGTCAAAGTTTTGTTTTTCACTGTAGTAATCTCAAATGTCATAACCATTTGCCAATGCAAGAGAGTACCGGCACCTTTTTTCCCCCACTTCAAGCACTGCCGACAGGACACTTCTTTGCTCTGGTTGGTTGTAGCGCTAGCCGTCTGCGAGCATAGGGAATTTGAAAGAAAACTGTTTATCCCGCCCCTCGGATTGACTACTGCCAATGGTGAGTTCCCAGACCCAACATATTGATGTGGGTCTTGCTTGCCAGGCTACCCAATTGGAGCAAGTCCTTGTCAATTCTCTGACAGCTCAAAAATGTTAAAAAATATGAATGCAAACATTGTATTGCCTCATCATTTGTTAAAACAATTATAACTTCAAGCTTTAATAATGTTTAAATGTATTTTTTTTGTCAACTATCTATTCCATTGGTTTTCTCATGGAGTCCCACAGCCACGCAATATATTAGCTGTGTCTAACCCGGGATTTCCACCAACTGCGGAATGGCTGCAGATCTGCTCCGCTGCGTGTCGGCTCCGTGCTCCGCCATCATTCAATACCCACCAGGTCCGTATTGGTTGCTGAACGGCTGACAGTGACTATACGAGGACCCTTGCGAATTCACGTATGATCGCGCGATATAACAGCATAAATACTGTACTGAGTTGCTGCGGAGCTCTCCGGCATCCGGCAGAAATAGAAGCTCTGCGGATCTGCTCCGCAGGGCTGCGGATCACCGGAGCTGGGACGGAGTCGGAACGCAGCCATTCCGCAGTCAGTAAAAATACAAACATTGACTTTAATGGAAACCTATTGACTCCGCCGTTCCAGAGCGGATCCGCAGCCGTTCCGCAGTTGGTGGAAATTGCCGGTTAGAGTTAGCACACGTAAAACAACTTGTTAACTAGCTAATCATCAAGCCCTCACATTCTTGAATCAGCTGAACTAGTTCAGAGCTACAACAAAACTGTGAGACGAAATTACAACAAAATTGCTCAATTTATAACTTTGTCTTTTGTTTTCAAATTGAATGCAGTACAGTCGAGGGCATGACAGATGTGGGACTTGCAAAATATCTGCAGAGATTTGGTGACCGTATTGCTGTAAGGCAGTACTGCAAAAGGGAAGTGACTGCGTTTGAAGGATCTAATGTGTGCAAAGCAGCAGGAAGGCTTATGGACAAACTAAAACAAAGAAAGTAATGACAAATCTACAAAACTTTCTGGAAACACAAATGCTTTGAAAACAGAACATAGTTTTCAGATTGGGTGATTGGAACAAGTTGGAGATGATTGATTCTGACAAGTAAGAGAGGTGGTGGAACAAGACATTTAAAGGCACAAAAAAAAGGCCTTTTGGGTTTTATGAGCTGTATGCCAAAATCATCAGTATTAAAACAATAAATGACCTGAAATATTTCAGTTGGTGTGAAATGAATCTAAAATATATGAAAGTTTAATTTTTATCATTACATTATAGAAAATAATGAACTTGATCACAATATGCTAATTTTTTTAGAAGGACCTGTATGTATGTGCAAGTGCTTTGTACAAGTATATATGTATGTGTAAGTGAAGTATGTATGTATGTGCAAGTGCTTTATGCAAGTATATATGTATATGCAAGTGAAGTATTCAATTTTGACCTAGGCGGCTTCTCATACCTGATGCATTATAGCCGACATAATAAGGTTACCTTAAAAACAACACACAGTGATTGACAACATGCACTTTATTTTCGAAGAGGACCGTAATGGTAATTTCAATGAAATGGGTGCGCTCGGCAGATATTGTTAAGTTAGTATAACGCATAGCAAGCGTTAGCAACTTTTTATTTTGTGTTAATGAAATATAGCCCTTATTTGCCGTAGGCCTCCTGTAATCAACAACCTTGTTCCAGATTGTCACCGACTGTTTTCATTCTATAATTTGAGAACTTGGTAAACACTGCATCAAGACTACTTTCCTTTGAATGAAAACAGAAAGTGAAAACATCTACGACATATTTTCTGCGACAATATTTTGGTTGGTGTGGACTTTACGCCAGTGTAGTTTGGTGAAACCAAACATCGACACAACTTTAGTATGAAACTAACTAGTTTCATTGTATCGTTTAGTGTGGACTTTGCACCCGAGTGAACTTATACGCAAAGCTGGTGCACCCGGCAGCTGTTGTTGATCTGTTCTGTATGCTATTTAGACATTAAAAACAAATCTGTGAAAAATATTTTTTGTATATTTAACGGGTTACAGACACTCGTCAACTTAATTTTTTATTTAAAGCCAATTGAATCTTATAATCTTATCAGTTAACGGTTAATAATCAGTTAACGAGTTCCGGTTTTCTGTCAGGAAAATTACCCGAAATGAGCATCCCTATCGCAGACCTAAATACTGCCTTTCAAGATGGGATGATGTCTCTAGAAGACTCAATATTAGAAATAGAAATGGTCTAACCCAATTGGACAACAGAGAAAGGTGAGAACCATGGTGGAGTTTTGAGGGATGCCTTACTTGAGTACTGGGAAACATTTATTAAGAAGTGTACAACTGGGACTACAATAAAGATTACAATGACAAGGCATGACATGAAGGAGCTGTGGGAAAAGTGATGGTCCTTGGATACAATATTGTAGGTTATTTTCCAATAGCATTGGCAAAGCCATTTCTGCAACAATGTCTGGGAGAACCGATTCAATCTGAAGAGCTCTTAACATTTTTGCAGTCTTCCAAGTAAGGAAAATGTAATCATCGAACAGTCAATGGAAGATTATTCATCAATCATTGGAAATTTTAATTTTCTGGATTTTCTTGAAGCACATGATGTCAAGATTCTGACCAATGAAATGAACTGGCAGGGGACGCTCCTCGAAATAGCCCACAAATAAATTATTAAAGATCCTGCCTACATCACACCTACGGAGTGTTGGAACAGAGTATTGAAAAGATTTTAACTGCCCCAGCTGGTTTTGACAAGACCCTAGGGAGTCAAAAACCAACAAGCAAGAGTCGTTGCAGCTCTTAAACATGATACCTTATAGCTGCAGTAGGTAGTATATTAACTATTACTATATAAACATGGTGTCTAAGTTAAATGAGGCCCTGTGAAGGAAGATCAGCTCCACAGACACCTCCCCTGCCCTGAAATCCTGCTCTGAAAACTGTAACTCGGCCCAAAATCATGTCAGCCAATCCTGTTACAGCCAATTTTTTGCCAATCGCCTTTGGAAAAGCTGGCATCTTTGGAGAGGGGGCTCAATTTGTGAATGTGCAAATTGCCCTACTAGGCTGAGTACGATACAGAACAAAACATTTTTTACACAGAAGCTGAAATCATGGCAGCTAGAGACAACAGTGGCCTGAAACTGCACAGGTAAATTAATATATTCACAATATGTTAGGAATTGTTTTTCTTATTTGATTGAGTATCTAACTGTTTGTAGCTACAAGTGATGCTAAGTTAACGATAGCTAGCCTAGTTATTCAAAGAGAAATGATAATGTAGATAGGTAGTTAGGGATTTATGTGTACATTAATTTATCTACATTGTAATAAAATTTGTTTTCTTATTTGATTGAGTAGCTGTTATTAGCTCCCAGTCTCCCATTACAGGCCAAAAGCACCAGTAGATTCAACAATATAAATGTATTCATAAACTTAAACAATCCCGCAGGAGATCTCATAAAAATTAATAACTAACTGAAATAGCTTATACTTGAGAAATACACCAAATAAACCAAACGGAACTGAGAACTAGAAAATCAAGGGTAGGCAACTCACAATACCTAGATTAGAATAATAGGAGACTTAATCATGGATGAATCTGGTACTTACAAAGACAATAATATGACAGGGGAAATTCCACAATGACCAGCAACTCAACACCCGTAGACTAGAACCAGAGCCCGTCTGTCGAGAGCCTGTCCACTCCCTATTAAACCCCATTGTACCGAATTTGGTTGCAGTTTCACCAGAGTTCCAATGGGGGTGATCGCGGGCGAGTGCAAAATTAATGGGAGTCTATAGAGCTAAATGGCTAAATTTGCCTCTTTGGCCTGATTGTCGTCGAGAAATCACAGATTTGATTGTAGTTTTTGCAAGTTCAACATGGACTATAGGTTGAAAGTTGAAAGAACAAGTACTTATGTCCTTTCGATTTCTTACAGGGTGAGTCGTGGTTGCCCATAATACGCTAGCATTCTGGTAATGAATGCTGATTGGTCAGTGGACTGATTACAACCAGAGATCCCGCTTGATGGCAACAAGCCCGTCTACCGGCCTTCTCTGAGAATGTTAAGGTGGACTTTTTCGCCCAAGTTCGTTTTTAGTCCGCAGCAACTGTTATTTTGGTTGCTGGCACTTTTATTTGCCTATCATTTTGTATGTACTGTGAAATTTATATTGGGAAATAAATTAAATTTGAGTACTTGTTGTGTGTTATTCGTGTGTTCAGGAATACAGGATACATGGTACAGTATTGCCACCTTAAAAAAAACAGCCAATGTCCCCAATAGTGATAAATATCAATACAAGTTAGAAAAGAAAATGACTTTTAGATGTGCAATGATCAATTGATCAAATAGTGGTAAAGGACTGTCCTATTTCTCATTTCCCAGTAACGATGTACGTTACAACGTTATATTTATAACTAAAATGTAACGTATGTGCTCCTGTGTTAATTGCCAAAAGCCTATCTGAATTTACGGGGTTCACATCGGAGGTAAAGTTGGATAAATCATGCCAAATCGGCTAATGTTCAACACAGTCAATTAGCGTGGGCTACCACAGATCGCAATGATATGTGTTGGGAGGGGGGATTCATCCCTTGTGAATATTTCGGCGTGGTCTTTAAAACATGGGCAAACCAAAACTATTTCTAGGACGTGTATTGACAGGGGGAAGCCAGAGCCTGTTTACTGACAGGGGCTGTTTCTTAAAACCAAGAATGCAAAGAACGAACTTGTGTACTTGGGGAGAACGCTCTTGCTAGTTTTTCTTGGAAGAATGAACTCACAAGGTGACGAGCACACAAAACGCTGCTGACAGTTTGAGACGATGTGATCTTGCTGGTATTGCGCAATAATACACCCGCACAGACGCTGTATGCAGTACCCAAACATAACAACAATTATTGACAATAACAGCCAGGCTTTTTCAGAACGGCAATTGTTATTTTAGCGTTTGTCTCTGACTATGTACGTACATTATCTTAGAGTTAACATAAATCAGCACTTAACTTTAATAATAGTGGCAAACAAATGTGATCAAGTAGATATAAATGTTAAGGTATAAAACAGGGTTGGCTCGCTAGCTAAATTACAACCGCAGGCGCTTATGCTTATGGAGATTCTCACTTCTGAAAACGTTTGAGCACATTTTCGATTCGCCATAGATTTTCTTTAAAATGCCAATATTTGAAATCTACACAACTGATTTCTCGCACCAAATGTTCTCAGAAGTGAATTTAGTGTTGAAATAGCGTACGAAATTGTAGAAAAATGACTTTTCTTTTGGGGAAGCCTAACCGATTAAAAAAAGGGTAAGCTAGTAGTAGTATCTCTGGCCGTACAATGTGTATGATGTCATCGACATTTTAAAAGGGTTTTTTAGAAGTAAAAAGTGACATTAAAAAAATCTAACAGCCAGCAGTGTGTATATTCTTGGCCTCCCCTTTCGAATGCAACATTCAAATTACTAGACAAAAAAATTATACTTCGAGAAAAGTGGATTTTGAGGGGTATAGCTCCATAGACCTCCATTCATTTTGCACTCGCCTGCGACCGCCCCCATATGGAACTAGAGTAGAACTGCAACCAGTTCAGAAGCTGGAAGTTTTCCGAGAGTGGCACTTCTTTCCTTATTAGACATCCTTTGCTAGAACTAAATAGTGGTTTGATTACTAAAACAGTGCAGCTGGGAACATAATAAACAAAAGGGATTGGATAACTAACTGTACGTACACCGCCACAGACTTGAGCTTCCAAAGAATACAGAACTCATTCATTTTTATATGGAAGCCAGCTTCTCTCAGCTGCAAGGACCGGCTAAATCAGTCGGCGTCGCGTTTTGGGCGTTTTGGGCGTGTTGAGCGACCAGAGCGTCAAGCAGAAAAGTTGAAGTTTGTTCAACTTTATGGTAATGAGGTATGACGCGGTTCAGCGGCTAACGACCAGCAACCAATCGAAATTTAGACATCCTTTGATGACGGTCCTGGAGTGTGTCATGAACCCGACTCTCTGAGTTCGACATCGACGTCTTCTGCGCAAATACAATAAAGCAGCACTTCCCGATGATCATAATGATATATACATAATGATCCAGTGATACACATATGAGGATGAGTTCAACTCTTATTGGAAATATGTTCCCTCAATTTAAGCGGGAATGCAATTCATTTGCTCACTATATATTTAAGGCTACGTATGCTAGTCCTGCCCTGTTTTTTTACAGTCTGATCATACCACGTCAGAGCGGCCAAAGCGCCCAAAGTGTCTAAAGCTTCCCTTTACTTTTTTGACAAGCGTCCTTGACAGGGTGTCCAGAGCTTCTTTGGAAACTCAAGTCTGTGGCGGTGTGTACGTACAGTAAAACATGTGACACAAAAGGCAGGAAAATGAAAACAGGAAAAAACAAGTATGGGCATGACACTTAAGGGAGAAACCAAAGACCTGGAATGAACTAAACTGAAATAAACTAATACAAGGGAGTGGCTGACGAACACTGACATATAAATCATGAGAGGGATACATAGACTAAACCACTAGAGGGAGACAAATAACAGGATAAACACTGGGCTATACAGAATACAGAAACCCGTGGAAAACACAGCAAAGCATGAGGAACAAACTAAACAAAGGAAAAATAACTAGATAATACAAGAGTCAAGCCCAGATCCAGGCCGGTGTGGGAAGGGGATTGTCACAGAGCCCCCCCCCAAGGAGCAGCTCCCGAGGCGCCAAAACTCCAGAACAGGAGCGAAAACGTCCCAAGGCGCAGCCCCAAAAGGATAACCCCCCCACAGGCACAGGAGGAACCCAGTCCCACCAGGAACCCCACGAATCCGAAAGCCGAGCAGGAGGAGGCCAGGCAGGAATATATATTATAATATATATATTATTTTGAATATAATTTGATAGTGTTTTGAGGTTTCTAAGCCAAGTGATTAAAAACTATTGAGTAAACAACTTTGAGGCATGTCATTTATTGACGGCCCCTAACCATAAGCAGGGTTATCGTGTGGCTGAGTCCGGGAAAACCAGACTTGATTTTGAATATAATTTGATAGTGTTTTAACGTTTCTAAGCCAAATTATTCAAAATTATTGAGTAAATAACTGAGGCATGTCATTTATTGACGGTCCCTAACCATAAACAGGGTTATAGTGTGGCCTGATCTCGAATTTCAAATATAATTTGATAGTATTTTGAGGTTTCTAAGACAAATTATTAAAAAGTATTGAGTTTATAACTTTGGGGCATGTCATTTATTGACGGTCCTTAACCATAAGCAGGGTTATAGTGTGGCTGAGTCCGGGAAAACCAGGCCTGATCTCGGATTTCGAATATCTGTTGAATATTGATTATCCACTAAACTGTACCTCGGTTTAAAGCCGTTATAATGAAATAGCCCACATAAGAGCTAATGTAATTACATATATCCAATCCCTTTAGCCCCATGTCATCTGTCTATGCCCTATTGAAAGTCTGGTGACATGCGTGATGTGGCAATCATTAACTACCTAGCTACTTCCAAACAGGCAAGCACTGTTAGTTCCAAGATTATAAATATATACAAATGGATTTTCTGTTCACAATCATCTCACAATTTTTACATTTTGGCAATCCAAATAATAAAGTCAACGAATATCTACAGTAAAACAATGCAGCCACTTTTCATCAATACATTGCTTTGGTCTTGCTGTATCCTCCACTGGTTGGAACTTCCTGGCTATGCAAAACAGAAGGAATGGCTCATTAACATAAGGAAAAACGCTGCGAAAACCAGCGTTTTGACAGCTTTTGGACGCCGAAATAAACAGCGTTTACTAAGCCTAAATAGAGCGTTTTTACTTCATTTCTACAGCGTAATTAGCGGCGTTTTGCCGCACCTATCAAAAGCGCAGAGAATAACTGTACAGATCCACTTGTCAGACACGACTGGAGCGTGCTGTCGGTTGGTGTGGCGACACTACCCTCAATTCGTATGTTGATGGGCAGGGACGGACTGGGACTAAAAAACGGCCCTGGACTTTGACTAGGCCCGGCCCAAAACAATCAGCGTGCGGAAACTCAACAACAACAACGCCTGCCGCCTGCCGTGTCACAATACATTAATTGTGGCTCATGATACTATACTATCCAAATTATATTCCTTCAAACATACATCATATTTCCCTGTAAGAATGAGGAGCTCTTGGTAGATGCCGTGGTAATGTTGTGGTCATCTAGAGTGTCCGCTGCCTCAGATTGCTGTCCTCTGTCCTCTCTTTCCTATGAACATCACCACTTCTACTACTCTTTCTAACACCTGCCATCTCTTCCTCAATTGATCTCTGTGAGCCACAATTTGTGGACCATGTAGCAGGCTGGCTTTATCTGATTTCGATGCCCTCAAAAAATATACCTCAGCACAACCTCTGTGCATGTTGCTCCTTTCATGTTCCTCAACTCTTTGACTGATATGGTACCAGTCCTGCATTCCACTTATGAAGGGACTGGTTTCAGTTGGTTTGGCAAATGCTAAACATACTGCACAATACATGGTATGGTTCTCTTCAGTATGTAAGCAATTTTCTGTCTGTGCCATGTTTGTGTTTAAACACTCTCTGTACTGTCAGGTATTGTCTTCTTCTGAGGGTGGTATGAAAAGGCTGTGGCTATTTGACTTGGGGCGCTTAAAGTAATTTCAAGTTTAGCTGGAGTGGGTATCTTTCTCTGCTCTTGGTCTAAGATCAACCTGAAAAAAATGGGTTTATTCCAAGATAGCAATGAATAGATTATATAATATGCTGTTGCAACAGCATATTATATAATCTATTCCATTCTGTCTTAAAATTAATTTATTACTTAAAAATCTTAATTAAATTATGCAGTAATTAATCTTACTGCACAAATAATAATACCACATCTACATTACAACCATTACAAATGTAACTTCTGTATTCAAAATCTTCAAAGTTTGTAAGCATTAACTCTACCGTTACCAACATTTGTATGAGTATAAGGACAACATATTTCTTAATATTAGCTACAGTATGTGGCATTTTACAGCTCAACTTTACCAGTGCAACTTTCTGTCCCTCATCATCACTGGTGGCATGTTGCTGCATAGGTGTCTGGCTCACTTCTTCACTGCTGGGTCTGCTGCTAATATGTAACTGTGAGGTGCTGCTAAATATTTCAGTTAGTTTGTGACATTTAGCGGCTTCAGTATCTAATTTTCTCTCGCCTTTTCAGCACCACCCTTTTTTTTTTTCGTTTTTGGCCCGTTGTTATGCATTTAGTTTATTTCTAAGCTTCTATTTACCGTCTTTTCGGTTGGTTTCTTTCACCGCTTCCACTTCTTCTTCTCCTTACTTGGCGGCCACAGCCATTGCAGCTGGCATCCAACTTAAAGGTGCATTGCTGCCACCTACAGTACTGGAGTGTGAACCAGATTAGTGGGGGAAAAAAACAGGTGATGACTGCGTTTGTGGCGGGTGGTGGGCCGGCCCACCGGCCGTCCTGGAGTACCGGCCGTTCTGTGATTCTCCAGATCACACAGATGGCTAGTCCGCCCCTGTTGATGGGTGTTCCTCAAGTACAGCTCTGGGCTACAGCCACAATCAGTTTCTGCAAGGTTTCACCACGAGTCTGCTCTGTGCTCTACTTCTATTGGATAGTCGCGTCGCGTTCAACGGATTTATTTGCATAAAGCTGGGAATCTCCAGCTTTTTTGTCGCACAACATTTTCTCAAATGCTGTGCCGCCTCCCAGGGATGCTCTGCAGGCGTGTTGAAGTCGCGTGACGTCACCAATAGGAATAGAGCGAGGTGCGACGCAACAGAAGTGTAGCATGGACAAGTGGATCTGTACCGTAACGGCAGTTTTGACGAATTATACAGCAATAAAATCTGCGTTTTAATGTTGAACGTGATCAAATATAGGCGAATCATGGCACTCTTGGCCTTCCATAGATTTCTGTACCTTCTCAACTCTACCCGCCTCGCCTCTACTCGCCTTGAAAACATTTCCATTGCTACGAAACAGCTTGACTCGACTACACGGCTCGCCTTTCCAGCTTTTCTATTGGGCAAATTTACCTGGTACCACGTAGTTTTTGTTAGTTGCTCCCGTCGGCCATAATTGCTGATAGGGATGTCACGAGAACCGATACTACCGAAACCTTCCGGTTCAAAAAATGACAAAACACCGACGATGCCCATTATTTGTACCGGCGTAGGCACCGTTAGCAACGATGCCAGTGTTGGCACTACTGTAGCTAGCTAGCTATAGAAAATAGCAGGAAAAATAATCAAAAGCAAACGAAAAGGACTTCGCATCCAGTTGCTAGCTAGGTAGTCTGCTTTGTTCCGCAGAGGATAATATACTTTTCTCATTTTTACACCTGTGGGTGCACCGTTCCCGGAGGTACTGCAATACCAAGTTGATGCGTGGAGCAGACGGAGCAAGCCCCGTTTTTCGAATCCCTGTTTGAAAAATCCATTTCATATATATTGTTCCCCGGTGGGGAACGTATTGTAAACTGATAAGAACATATGATTCAAAGCTTTCATTATCCAATAGAATACATCCGTATGGGACCAATGCCCAACACATTACACAATAGTGATGGGCGATTCATGAACGATTCGTTCATTTTGAACGAATCTTTTAAAAGACCGGTACGTACGATTCATACTGGATCGTTCATTTCGTTCATTTTCGCGCAGGCACATTACCTCTATGACTCATTATACTGCTGGGTACTAGTATATGAATCGTTCAAATCGTTAATTTTTGCGCAAGCGTATTACTTCTATGATCCAGTATACTGCTCGGTACTAGTATCTGAATCGTTCATATCGTTCTTTTTGGCGCAAGCGCATCACTTCTATGATCCAGTATACTGCTCGGTACTGGTATCTGAATCGTTCATATCATTCTTTTTGGCGCAAGCGCATTACTTCTATGATCCAGTATACTGCTCCGTACTGGAACATGAGTCGTTCATATCGTTCTTTTTGGCGCAGGCGCATTACTTCTATGAATCAGTATACTGCTCGGTACTAGTATGTCGTACTAGTACATTGCCCGGTACTGGTACATGAGTCGTTCATTTCGTTCTTTTTCGCACAGGCGCACTACTTCTATGATCCAGTATACTGCTCGGTACTAGTACCTGGATCGTCCATATCGTTCATTTTGGGGCAGGCACATTACTCT
>JACXGM010020633.1:0-17695 GCA_016801145.1 Umbra pygmaea | reverse complement strand
ACATCCAGGGTGTCAAAATGTCCAGAAGAATGCCCAGAACATGGATGTAAAGTTTCATGGAGGTAGGACCAGGGCTTGGGGAGCTATTAAGCGTGAAAGCCGAAAAAGTGCTAAAAAAACGCGTTAAAATGTGAATAACTGGGTGGTACTTGGTCTGATCCAGACATCCAGGGTGTCACAATGTCTGGGATGATGCCCAGAACATGGATGTGAAGTTTCATGGAGGTAGGACCAGGGGTTGGTGAGCACTTAACCCAGGTATCTCTCTGTTCAGCACATCCCGGAGAACATGTGTGTAAAGTTTCATGGAGGTAGAACCAAGGGTTGGGGAGTTATTATTGGTCAAATCTGAACCAGTGCTCAAAAACGGGTTAAAACGTGAATAAATCAGTGGCCCTTAGTCCGAATTAGACATCCAGGGTACTGACACGTCCGGTGTGACGCCCAGATCATGCCTTTGAAGTTTCATGGAGGTCGGACCAGGGGTTGGGGAGCTATTAAGCATTGAAAGCTGAAAAAGTGCTAAAAAACGGGTCAAAACTTGAATAACTGGGTGGTACTTGGTCTGATCCAGACATCCAGGGTGTCAAAATGTTCGGAATGATATCCAGAACATGGGTGTAAAGTTTCATGGAGGTAGGACCAGGGGTTGGGGAGCTATTAAGCGTGAAAGCCAAAAAAGTGCTAACAAAACGGGTTAAAACGTGAATAACTGGGTGGTACTTAGTCTGATCCAGACATCCAGGGTGTCAAACTTTTTTCGGAATGATGCCCAGAACATGGATGTAAAGTTTCATGGAGGAAGGACCAGGGGTTGGGAAGCTATTAAGCGTGAAATCCGAAAAAGTGCTCAAAAACTGGTTAAAACGTGAATAACTGGGTGGTACTTGTTCTGATCCAGACATCCATGGTGTCAAAATGTTTGGAATAATGCCCAGAACATGGACGTACAGTTTTATGGAGGTAGGACCAGGGGTTGGAGAGCTATTAACCCAGGTATCTCTGTGTTCAGCACATCCCGGACAACACGTGTGTAAAGTTTCATGGAGGTAGAACCAAGGGTTGGGGAGTTATTATTGGTCAAATCTGAAACAGTGCTCAAAAACGGGTTAAAACGTGAATAAATCAGTGGCCCTTGGTCCGAATTAGACATCCAGGGTACTGACACGTCCGGTGTGACGCCCAGATCATGTCTGTGAAGATTCATGGAGGTAGGACCAGGGGTTGGGGAGCTATTAAACATGAAATCCAAAAAAAATGTTCAAAAATAGGTTAAAACATGAATAACTGGGTGGTACTTGGTCTGATCCAGACATCCAGGGTGTTACAATGTCTGGGATGATGCCCAGAACATGGATGTGAAGTTTCATGGAGGTAGGACCAGGGGTTGGTGAGCTATTAACCCAGGTATCTCTCTGTTCAGCACATCCCGGAGAACATGTGTATAAAGTTTCATGGAGGTAGAACCAAGGGTTGGGGAGTTATTATTGATCAAATCTGAAACAGTGCTCAAAAACGGGTTAAAACGTGAATAAATCAGTGGCCCTTGGTCCGAATTAGACATCCAGGGTACCGACACGTCCGGTGTGACGCCCAGATCATGCCTTTGAAGTTTCATGGAGGTCCGACCAGGGGTTGGGGAGCTATTAAGCATTGAAAGCTGAAAAAGTGCTAAAATACAAGTCAAAACGTGAATAACTGGGTGGAACTTAAAGCCGAAAAAGTGCTAACAAAACGGGTTAAAACGTGAATAACTGGGTAGTACTTGGTCTGATCCAGACATCCAGGGTGTCAAAATGTCCGGAATGATGCCCAGAACATGGATGTAAAGTTGTATGGAGGTAGGAGCAGGGGTTGGGGAGCTTTCAAGCGTGAAAGCTGAAAAAGTGCTAACAAAACGTGTTAAAACGTGAATAACTGGGTGGTACTTGGTCTGATCCAGACATCCAGGGTGTCAAAATGTCCGGAATGATGCCCAGAACATGGATGTAAAGTTTCATGGAGGTAAGACCAGGGGTTGGGGAGCTTTTAAGCTTGAAAGCCGAAAAAGTTGTTAAAAAACGGGATAAAACGTGAATAACTGGGTGGTACTTGGTCTGATCCAGACATCCAGGGTGTCAAAATGTCTGGAATGATGCCCAGAACATGGATGTGAAGTTTCAAGGAGGTAGGACCAGGGGTTGGTGAGCTATTAACCCAGGTTTCTCTCAGTTCAGCAAATCCCGGAGAACACGTGTGTAAAGTTTCATGGAGGTAGAACCAAGGGTTGGGGAGTTATTATTGGTCAAATCTGAAACAGTGCTCCAAAACGGGTTAAAATGTGAATAAATCAGTGGCCCTTGGTCCGAATTAGACATCCAGGGTACTGACACATCCGGTGTGACACCCAGATCATGCCTGTGAATTTTCATGGAGGTAGGACCAGGGGTTGGGGAGCTATTAAGCGTGAAAGCAGAAAAAGTGCAAAAACAATGGGTTAAAAGATGAATAACTGGGTGGTACTTGGTCTGATCCAGACATCCAGGGTGTCAAAATGTCCGGATTGATGCCCAGAACATGGGTGTAAAGTTTCATGTAGGTAGGACCAGGGGTTGGGGAGCTATTAAGCATTGAAAGCTGAAAAAGTACCAAAAAAAACGGGTCAAAACGTGAATAACTGGGAGGTACTTGGTCTGATCCAGACATCCAGGCTGTCAAAATGTCCGGAATAATGCCCAGAACATGGATGTAAAGTTTCATGGAGGTAGGAGCAGGGGTTGGGGTGCTATCAAGTGTCAAAGCCGAAAAAGTGCTCAAAAACGGGTTAAAACGTGAATAACTGGGTGGTACTTGGTCTGATCCAGACATCCAGAGTGTCAAAATAACCGGAATGATGCCCAGAACATGTATGTAAAGTTTCATGGAGGTAGGACCAGGGTTTGGGGAGCTATTAAGCATGAAAGCCGAAAAACTGCTAACAAAACGGGTTAAAACATGAATAACTGTGTGGTACTTGGTCTGATCCAGACATCCAGTGTGTCAAAATGTTTGGAATGATGCCCAGAACATGGATGTAAAGTTTTATGGAGGTAGGACAAGGGGTTGGGGAGCTATTAACCTCTTAAGGATTGGGCTCTGATTGTGAAATTCTGACCAAAAAACATACCCAAAGTTAACTTCTTGTTACACTGGACATGAAGCAAGCAGAAACATATGGTTGATATTTTTGAAAAGGAAAGACTTTGAATTTCTTGGAAATCTATAATTTATTTACAATAAATTTACACAGTGAATGTCACAAGATGAAATAAAGTAAATGTATATATTATTTTTTGTTTATATTTTTCTACATCCTGTTTGATAGACAAGTACAAAACCATATATTGAGATAGGGTCCTGGAAACACATCTAATTATATCCCCCAGTGGTTGACAACATATGTTGAAAGTTTTAGAATGATAGAATCAATGACCAAGGAGCTATAGACTATTTTGTAAGAGGACAGCAAGTGTCCTTCAAGACTGTGCCAAAATGTGCCCAAGTATCCCCAGGTGTCCTTAAGTGTCCAAGTGAAGAATTTTCAAAAAGAACTATAAAAACATGATATTGTTACCTAACACAAATTTTATAATCACAACAATTTACACAAAATGTCAAATGCAATATTAAATGAAAAAATTTGCCAACATATGCCAGGATGTGCCCGGATGTGCCCAAGTGAAGAATGTTCACATAAATTACTAAAAACATGATATTGTTACCTAACAGTTCTTATAATCACAACTATTTACACAAAGTGCCAAATGCAATACCAAATTAAAAAAAGTGTGCCAACATGTGCCAGGATATGCCAACATGTGCCCAACTGAAGAATGTTCATATAAATAACTAAAAACCTGATGTTGTTACCTAACAGTTATAATCACAACTATTTACAAAAAGTGTCAAATGCAATACCAAATAAAAAAATGTGCCAAAATGTGCCAGGATGTGTCAAATGCAATACCAAAATACCCCAGAATACCTTCACCAACATGTGCCAACGGGGTTTGGTGTTGATCCTGAATAGGATGTTGAGGAACCGGGGTGTGTCTTCTTGGGTGCTGGCTCCCAGAGTTCATCAGAGTCCAAATCTCTGCAATGAATGAGAAAAAAATAGTTAGAACTAAGTTTCCTGTAATCATATACATTTTCTATACTTTGTGCACATGGAACAAAGTTGAATATAATGTGAACACATCACAGCAAACATACCTGTTAGAACTCATGTTTACTATAATCACAAACTAGCTATAATTTGTGCACATATTTGGTTCTAAGGCTGTTGTAGTACATGTATTTTGATTAGACAAAAAAAACATCCTGTGTTGAACGCGTGGTTCAAACAAAGGCCACAAAGTATAACGCCGAAATCCTAACGCCATTATAACTACAGTAGGCTACATCTAGTTTCTACACTTTGTGCACATACAACAAAGTTGAAAATAACGTGAAAACATTACAGCAATCATACTTCTGTTAGTACTCACGTTTCTTATAATCATATGCTAGCTATAATTTGTGCACATGCTTGGTTCTAAGGGCGTTGCAGTACATGTACTTCGATTAGAGAAAAATAACATCCCCTGTGTTGAACGCATAGTTCAAACAAAGGCCACACAGCATAACGCCGAAATCCAAATGCCATTATAACTACAGTAGACTACATCTAGTTTCTACACTTTGTGCACATACAACAAAGTTGAAAATAATGTGAAAATATTACAGCAATCTTACTTCTGTTAGTACTCACGTTTCTTATAATCATATGCTAGCTACAATTTGTGCACATGCTTGGTTCTAAGGCCGTTGTAGTACATGTACTTCGATTAGAGAAAAATAACATCCCCTCTGTTGAACGCATAGTTCAAACAAAGGCCACACAGTATAACGCCAAAATCCAAACGCCATTATAACTACAGTAGACTACATCTAGTTTCTACACTTTGTGCACATACAACAAAGTTGAAAATAATGTGAAAACATTACAGCAATCATACTTCTGTTAGTACTCACGTTTCTTATAGTCACATCCTAGTTATAATTGGTGCACATGCTTGGTTCTAAGGCCATTGCAGTACATGTACTTCGAGTAGAGAAAAATAACATTCCCTGCTGTGAAAGCTTAGTTCGAACTAAGGCCATAACAATACATCGATTAGAGAAAAATAGCATCCCCTGTTGTGAACGCATGGTTCAAACAAAGGCCACACAGCATTTCACCAAAATCCAAACGCCATTATAACTACAGTAGACTACATCTAGTTTCTACACTTTGTGCACATACAACAAAGTTGAAAATAACGTGAAAACATCACAGAAAAATACTTCTGTTAGTACTCACGTTTCCTATAACAACATGCTAGCTATAATTTGTGCACATGCCTGGTTCTAAGGCTGTTTTTGCAGTACATGTACTTCGATTAGACATAAAATAACATCCCGTGTTGAACGCATGATTCAAACAAAGGCAACACGGCACAACGCCAAAGGGTAAATGTATAATAACTAGGCTACATTCATAAACAACTATGTTAGAATAAAAAATAACAGATTTTACTCACCGATCTAAAAGTGGATCTTTCCCTTCCAAAAATATTTGTTAATCTGATGAGTCGAAGCTATGCTCACTCCCAGAGTCCAGACAATCGAGCACTTCGGAGTCACTTTCTCTGAAAATTTCCTCCAAAGCTTCTTGAACGTGGATATCTCTCTTCTTGGACAAACTTTTTTCACCTTTGGGAGGCATCTTGTAAAAGTTTGAAAACAGAAACGCTTGTCTTGTAAACTATCTCTTGCGTAACGAATACCGCTGTGCAACCGCTCGGCGTAAAGCTAGTAATCAGGAATCACAGAAATACCTTTACGCGCGACTGTAGCTTATATTCTGTGTTGATCAGAAGGATCAATACTATTTGACTGAACAGCCCTGCTCATTGGCTCTCTAACAAGATTACATTCAGATGATTCGGTTATGATCTGCTTTCTTTACAGTCACTGAAGTAAGTACTGTGACATCATTTCTGTGCGTAATGACAGAGGTACTACACAGACAAAGAGATATCTGTCTATATCTTCCGTTTGCGTAAAATGATGAATCAGATATTTTTTTACATCTAAGTTACCTAAGGTATTCGAATCACGAAGTATTGGGTGGCTCTGAAACGTTTTAGAAGGTGTATTGATCGGAAATAGTTGGGTGAGTCTTCATACACAACGTGATTCGCGGTAAAGTTGCATGATGTTTCTGATTGGTTTCACATAACAAAATTGATTATAACAACGAAAACAATGCTTCATTTTATTGCTGGGACCCTTTTGACAATGAATCCGAGAAAGATAGCTGACTGTAAGTACATTTTTCTTTGTCAGCCGTGGGTTTATTAGCTCAGTCCCAAAAACGGACAGTTTTGTTTACATTGCACTCAAGTCACATAATAACATGGCTTTTTATTCTTGTTAAATCTATTGTAAATCGGATATGTTTGCTAAATTTATGAAATTCTAAGCTTTCTGTACATATAAGCCATGTATATGTAGAGTTAAATCTGCACTTGTGAGCAATGATTCTATTCACCTTTTGGCCCAACACTACCGCGGCCGGTAGCGTGAGCTCGAAGAATTTAAGCGTGAAACCCGAAAAAGTGCTCAAAAATTGGTTAAAAGGTGAATAACTGGGTGGAACTTGGTCTGATCAAGACATCCAGGGTGTCAAAATGTCTGGAATGATGCCCAGAACATGGATGTAAAGTTTCATGGAGGTAGGACCAGGGGTTGGGAAGCTATCAAGCGTGAAAGCCGAAAAAGTGCTAACAAAACGGGTTAAAACGTGAATAACTGGGTGGTACTTGGTCTGATCCAGACATCCAGGGTGTCAAAATAACCGGAATGATGCCCAGAACATGGATGTGAAGTTTCATGGAGGTAGAACCAAGGGTTGGGGAGTTATTATTGGTCAAATCTGAAACAGTGCTCAAAAACAGGTTAAAACATGAATAAATCAGTGGCCCTTGGTCCGAATTAGACATCCAGGGTACTGACACGTCTGGTGTGACGCCCAGATCATGCCTGTGAAGTTTCATGGAGGTAGGACCAGGGGTTGGGGAGCTATTAAGCGTGAAAGCCGAAAAAGTACTAAAAAAACAGGTTAAAACGTGAATAACTAGGTGGTACTTGGTCTGATCCAAACATCCAGGGTGTCAAAATGTCCGGATTGATGCCCAGAACATGGATGTAAAGTTTCATGGAGGTAGGACCAGGGGTTGTGGAACTATTAAGCGTGAAAGCCGAAAAAGTGCTAAAAAACGGGTTAAAACGTGAATAACTGGGTGGTACTTGTTCTGATCCAGACATCCAGGGTTTCAAAATTTCCGGATTGATGCCCAGAACATGGATGTAAAGTTTCATGGAGGAAGGACCAGTGGTTGGGGAGCTAATAAGCATTGAAAGCTGAAAAAGTGCTAAAAAAACGGGTCAAAACGTGAATAACTGGGTGGTACTTGGTCTGATCCAGACATCCAGGGTGTCAAAATGTCCGGAATGATGCCCAGAACATGTTTGTAAAGTTTCATGGAGGTAGGACCAGGGGTTGGGGAGCTATTAAGAGTGAAAGCCGAAAAAGTGCTAAAAAAACGGGTTAAAACGTGAATAACTGGGTGGTTCTCGGTCTGATCCCGACATCCAGGGTGTCAAAATAACCGGAATGATGCCCAGAACATGGATGTAAAGTTTCATGGAGGTAGGGCCATGGTTTGGGGAGCTATTAAGCGTGAAAGCTGAAAAAGTGCTAAAAAAATTGGTTAAAAGATGAATAACTGGGTGGTACTTGGTCTGATCCAGACATCCAGGGTGTCAAAATGTCCGGATTGATGCCCAGAACATGGATGTAAAGTTTCATGGCGGAAGGACCAGGGGTTGGGGAGCTATTAAGCATTAAAAGCTGAAAAAGTGTAAAGAAAACGGGTCCAAACGTGAATAACTGGGTGTTACTTCGTCTGATCCAGACATCCAGGGTGTCAAAATGTCCGGAATAATGCCCAGAATATGGATGTAAAGTTTCATGGATGTAGGAGCAGGGGTTGGGGAGCTATTAATCGTGAAAGCCGAAAAAGTGCTCAAAAACGGTTTAAAACGTGAATAACTGGGTGGTACTTGGTCTGATCCAGACATCCAGGGTGTCAAAATGTTCGGAATGATGCCCAGAACATGGATGTAAAGTTTTATGGAGGTAGGACCAGGGGTTGGGGAGCTATCAAGCGTGAATCCCGAAAAAGTGCTAACAAATTTGGTTAAAAGGTGAATAACTGGGTGGTACTTGGTCTGATCCAGATATCCAGGGTGTCAAAATGTCTAGAATGATGCCCAGAACATGGATGTAAAGTTTCATGGAGGTAGGAGCAGGGGTTGGGGAGCTATCAAGCGTGAAACCCGAAAAAGTGCTAACAAAACGGGTTAAAACGTGAATAACTGGGTGGTACTTGGTCTGATCCAGTGTACAGTATTCTCGCCGGTGTCACGCATGTTTTTTATATACACTGTATAACGCAGTCACATTCATATATTGTGTATATTCACATCGCTATCGCTTTTCATCATTGGCCAATTACAACATCGGTCAGGGGTTACATTCCCTTAACCCTCGCGCTGTCCTCCGGGTCACAGTGACGGTGTCCGCGTCGCCTCGGACGAGATTTCTGGTTTTAAAATCAGCCAAAATGTGTCCGAAAGCTCGCTTCGGCGCCGACGAGGCCCCGCGGAGCCCGTGCACGGAGCGCAGGACGCCCCGCGGCTCCCGCGTTCGCTCCGAGTCTTGGCTGCGGGGCCTAGCGGGGCATCGCGGAACGCAATGCTATCCCTTGCCGAGGAATCGCGGACCCCCGCGCGGCCCCTTTACCGGGGGAATCCGAGGCCCCGCTGAGCACCGCGTCGCCTCGGGCGACACTTTCGATTTAAAAATCGCACGAAATGTTTACGAAAGCTCGCTTCGGCGCCGACGAGGTCCCGCTGAGCCCGGGCGCTGAGCGCAGGACGCCCCCCGGCTCCCGCGTTCGCTCCGAGTCTTAGTGGGACACTCAGGAACGCGATGCTATCTCTTGCCGAGGAATCGCGGACCCCCGCGCGGCCCCTTTACCGGGGGAATCCGAGGCACCGCTGAGCCCGCGTCGCCTCGGGCGACACTTGAGGTTTTAGAATCTGACAAAATGTTTCCGAAAGCTCGCTTCGGCGCTGACGAGGCCCCGCTGAGCCCGGGCGCTGAGCGCAGGAGGCCCCCGCGGTAACCCATACTAATATTCTCTATCTCTCTCTCTCTTTTTGGCGAGTCTCGATTACGAGCTTGCGCGCTCTCACACACACACACGTCGTCTTACGCTCGGACGCCTCGCAGAGCCATGACCGCGAAACAGCTCGCCTCCGGACGTCTTCCTGCGGATGTCTCGGAGGACGACGACGACGAGGAAGAGGATGAAGAGGAGGACGAAGAGGAGGAGGAAGAAGGAGAAGAAGACTACGGTGATGATGACGATGATGATGATGATGTAGACGAAAATGAAGATGAAGAAGAGGATGAGGATAAAGGAGAAGACCAAGGACTAGGAGAGGAAAATGGTGAAGAAGAAGAAGAAGAAACGAGAGAACGAGAGAACGAGAAGCGTGGGCGAGGCCGCGTCCAGCCTCTGGGACGCCGAGAGCGGCCAGGCGATATTCCGCGGCGCCATGCCCCTGAAAGGGTTCCACAGGCTCTCGAGGATGCTGCGCTTCGACGATCGCGCCACGAGACCCGAGCGACGCGCGGCCGGCGACAAGCTCGCGGCCGTGCGCGAGGTCTGGGACACGTGGGCTGAGCGGCTGCCACGCCTCTACAACCCGGGGCCCGAGGTGACCATGGATGAGCAGCTGGTTCCGTTCAGAGGTGTGTGTGTGTGTGTGTGTGTAAGTGTGTGTGAGTGAGTGAGTGTGTGTGTGTGAGTGTGTGTGTGTGAGTTACGGGCCAAGGGTAAACAAAAGAGCACGGCGCTATCATCATCATCATCATCATCATAATAATCATCTCTCTCTCTCTCTCTCTCTCGCTCTCGCTCTCTCTCGCTCACAGGCCGCTTTCCTTTCCGCCAGTACATTTCCTTTTCCTTTCCGGCCAAGTACGGCATCAAGACGTGGGTGGCCTGCGACGCCAGGTCCAGCTACGCGTGGCGCATGCAAGTGTACACGGATTTGCCGAACGCGGGCGCCTTGCGCGAAAAGAACCTGGCCGCACGCGTCGTGTTCGGCGTCACCCGGGGCCTGAGGGGCCACAACGTCACGTGCGACAACTTTTTCACCACGTACGACTTGGCTCGCCGGCTCCTCGCCGAGAGGCGCGTCACCCTGGTGGGCACAGTGCGACGCAACAAGCCCGAGCTGCCGCGCGCCCTGGTCGACGGAGCGGGGCGCACCGCCTTCTTGTCCAAGTTCGCCTTCACGCACGCCGCACTCCTGGTGTCCTACGCGGCCCGCGGGAGGAGCGGCTGTGGCGGTGGCCGCAAGCCGGTGCTCCTGCTGAGCACGTGGCACGCGCGCCGAGATCAGCGAGCAGCCCGATGGGAAACCGGTCGCGGTGCTCGACTACAACCGCAACAAGGGCGGCGTGGACAACCTGGACAAAGTGGTCGGCGCCTACAGCGGCCGCAGGATGACCGCCCGCTGGCCCCTGGCCGTGTTCCATAACATGGTCGACGTGTCCGCGTACAACGCCTTCATGCTCTGGCGGGAGCTGCGCCCGGACTGGATGCCCGCCAAGTGGAACAGGAGGAGGCTCTTCTCGAGCGCCTCGGCAAGGCGCTCGTCGCGCCGCTCGTCGAGCGGAGAAGCAGGCTGCCTCTTACCAGTAGTCAGGGCCGCGCGCCGCCAGGCCGGCGGTGCAGTAGCAGCAGTAGCAGAGGCCCCCGGGGAGCCCGCGGGAGCCGCTGCGCCCGTGGCCAGCAAGAGGAAGAGGTGTCAGGTGTGCCCGCCCAAGAAGGACTTCAAAACGCACACGGTGTGCCGCCCCTGCGGTCGCTACATCTGTAGAGGCTGCGCGATCCTCTACTGTCCCGCGTGCGCGCGCTCCGCGACTTTCCCGGAACGCCGCTGACCGCGCCAGGGACACTTCCATCTTCTCCCGGGTCTCCTTATACCACTGCGCATGCGCACTCCCCACACCGCAACGCCGCATTCCAAAACCTGAGTCGACACGCCGCCGTTCGGCTTTCACTCGCTGGACCCAGACACGCTCGGGACACTTTGACCCATAAGGACACGGCGCGTCTACACGAGGAAGGGCAACGCAAGGGTTAACAGCCCAGACACAACCCCCGGCGGGCTACGACCTTTTAAGGGGGGTCTTTTTAAAATCCACTTCCAAACTCGTATAGTACACTAA
Organism: Umbra pygmaea; assembly: GCA_016801145.1. Classification (NCBI taxonomy): domain Eukaryota; kingdom Metazoa; phylum Chordata; class Actinopteri; order Esociformes; family Umbridae; genus Umbra; species Umbra pygmaea. The sequence goes on along the minus strand of JACXGM010020633.1, from coordinate 6,279 downwards.
CGGGGGAAGCTGGTCCAAGGTGCCATTGCGCATGCGTTACTCTTCGGTGTGGACAACTCCTCAATGGAATGCATTGTGATGTATTAATTGCTACACTGCTGTCGATTTCAATTACCCACATATGACCCTTACACGGAATACACTGGACAATGGCTTAGGCGACAGCTGCGTGTTTTGACTCGCTCAAGGTTTACGAACGGACAAACGGGAATATCGGCAGCAACTCTGTTAGGGACAAATGTGTCATTAACTCTGTTAGGGGCAACGCAGCTAAAGAACTACAGTTTTACCCCGTAAGGGCAGACATTGCGCAGTTTCTGTGCGACAAGCTGAATGTGCAGCGCAAGGCGCGGTCTACAGTTTGTACCGCAGCGGTTAAGATAGGGGATCCTTGTAGGACTGTGAAAATAAAGGCAGATGGATATTGTTTCTTCAGAGCGGTCAGTGTGGCTGTATACGGTACAGACGAGTATCATCAAACCGTACGAAACGCTGCGGTGACTCAGCTAGAACGCAACAACTCTAAATATAAGAGCATTTTGAGACCGGGTTACCGTTCGGTCGCGGAATACCTTGTCACGTCCAACATGAACTCTCTGGGTATTTGGGCTACCGAGGTGGAGATTCAAGCTACCGCAGACTGTCTGGGAGTAAGCGTGTACACGTACTACACCGAACATTGGCTCAGATACAGCGGCGAGGGTTCACTCGTGTCTACCCAGGGGATTTATTTGAAAAACAGCGCGTGTCATTATGAAACAGTCGTTTGCGTCAAGAGGCCTCAGATGCTGTCTTGCTACGGATACTACAAAGCTGACACTGGTGACAACGACATTACACCACTAACATTGGCCACGGTTCGGGTGAAGCCTTATCCGAGAGCGAGAGCGACATCTTTCAGATGGACACCGAGGCTCGCAGTTACTGCCAAGAGCACGAACTTATGGATGTCCACTTGGAGGATTTCAAGGACGAGAAATACGACTCTGCCATAAGCCTTGGGGACGCGAACCCCAAGGATGTTCCTGATGCGGACCGCGGCGAACAAGTTAGCGCAAGCCAAAAGGATAGTACACCTGAACCATTACACACAAATTTGGCAATGTCTGAGAGCCTAAGTAACAAGTCAGCTTCGATACCATGGACATCGGGTCGCACTTGTTGGGTGTGCGAAGAGGATCACCTATTCTGTCCTAGACGTATACTTGTAGGGCGGTGATTATAACATGGACGAGTACGCTATATACGACGTGGACTACTGCAAACGAGTTAGCGCGGGCGAGAATGACACTAGACCAGAACGTTCATTCACGGATTCGGGCGAAGACCAGACCGCATTGCAAGCAACGTCCGCGGGTGACAGCTGTCAGGTGAGGAGCGAGGTCCCGGACGTCAACACGGAGGATATCACGGGCGAGGAGTCTGACACCCTAGAGGCCATGGACTCTGACGAAGCCGCGCTCGACAACGATGTGCTCCACGATGCGGTTCGTGCTAAGGAGGAGGCGAGACGAAAACAGCGGAGCCTAATGGAGAAACTTCCCTTTTTCATATTGAACATTACGTGGCAGTCGTTCTTGGACTGGCTGGGTGAGCGCTGGTGGGGCTCGGTCACTGGCGAGCACGTCGCATCCATCATGAACGGCCCTAGTGTTCGCACGGGACACATCGTCGTCGCGGCACACTGCAGTCACAGTCACGGAGGGGTGTGTACGGTTGCAGTCAAGACCAGAAACGGGGTCCTGACATTTCACGTGGTCGTACGTAGATATCACTACACGTGTTCCAATTTCATACAAGGTGAATTTGTAGATCCCATAGACATTGTGAAAGAGCTGCTTCGCATACGGCGAAACTGATATTTGCTGGCCAGACCCAAGGCCACGCCTCGCAACCCCGACTCCTTCTCCGTGGCACATATAGTGGGCGAGATGCGCTACATGGTAGAGCTACTGAAAGGCGCGTGGTGGGGATCTATGCTCGGCGCTTCCCCGAGAAGTCGCGCGCGCCGCAATGTAATAGAACTTCTGCGGAGTCTTTCAACGGGGAGCGCGAATCCAGGCGCGGCGATGTATTTCATAGACGAGAAAGTTCGGGCTACCTTTTTGACGTGGTCACGGCAAAGGGCAAGGGATTCAAGGTGTCATTTGATAACGAAGGCTTTTCGATCGGGACCTGCGCACGCTTCCCCGAGATGAGAGACGTGCAACATCGGCGCGGCTGAAAGTGTCACCTACGTGACTCGACCTCGGTCTGCACATTTGAAATGTGCCGATGACGGCACCTCAAGCGCGAGCCTCATGGACGAGAAACCCGAAGCGGCCGATGCTTTGGAATGCGAAGAAGAGAGTTTCTTTATTCACACACATTGCAACTGTCATTTATTCTGATGACACTTTGCTCATTTCACTCATGGTAAAAGTTACACCAGCCCCTTAAGGGTAACGATTGGTCTTCGTTCTCCACATCACTCCCGGTGTGCTTCATACACATAATAGAGTTAATAAAATCCGAAGGCTTGAGCACAAAACCCCCATAAACATTATTATTAGTATTATTATTAGTATTATTATATGTAGTGAATCTCAATGACTAACTGGATATACACATGTCAGCCCATATAGGTGTAATTGAAGTGAACCATTGTGTTATTTTCTATCCTTGTTCATGACTCGAATGAATAAAAACTTCGAAATGCCGTTTGTTTCTGAGAGAGTTTCTTTATTCGCACACATTGCAACTGTCATTTATTCTGACGACACTTTGCTCATTTCACTAATGGTAAAAGTTACACCAGCCCCTTAGGGGTAACGATTGGTCTTCGTTCTCCACATCACTCCCGGTGTGCTTCATACACATAATAGAGATAATGAAATCCGAAGGCTTGAGCACAAAACCCCCATAAACATTATTATTAGTATTATTAGTATTATTATTAGTATTATTATATGTAGTGAATCTCAATGACTAACTGGATATACACATGTCAGCCCATATAGGTGTAATTGAAGTGAACCATTGTGTTATTTTCTATCCTTGATCATGACTCGAATGAATAAAACTTCGAAATGCCGTTTGTTTCTGAGAGAGTATCTTTATTCGCACACATTGCAACTGTCATTTATTCTGATGACACTTTGCTCATTTCGCTCACGGTAAAAGTTACACCAGCCCTTGAGAAGCACAAGGCGTACCGTAACCCCAGCTGCGGCCGTGGTATATTATACGGACGCCAATGAAATGGGATACCTGTTTCGGTTAGAGGAGACGGACGCGAGCAGGTGCTCTTCGCAGTCGTCCAGGCTCCGTGCGCCCAGAGCGGAGCTGTACATGTGGCGGGGCAAGTAGTAGTCTACGATGCAGTGAGCCACGAGCTTCCCGTAGCGGTTGACCAGGGTGCGGTCCGCGCTGTGAGCCATCAAGACCCGCGAGTCGGCGAAACATTTGTTGTTCGGCTGGTAGGGGTGCGAGATGAGCTCCGCGTGAGACGCGTCGCTCTCTGAGATTTCCCCGGGTTCAGAGCGCCGCTTGGCCTCGCAAACGAGCGAGCCTCCGAACATGGCCGTGATGCAACCCGTGCTGGCCTGGAGGTTCAACGGGTATCCGTAGAATGCGGCTTCGCAAGGGTTGCACTTGTGATACTCGTGACACTCCACGGGCTTCACGGAGAGTCCCGTGATACCCTGCAGCCACGTCTTCACGATTTCCACGTAGGTCGTTTTGACACTCGAGTCGGCTGCTCTCAGGCGACCCAGCGTTTGTTGACTAAAGTGCTTGTTCTTCGCGGACTTGATGAGACTGCTCCAAGAGAAGAAGCCCGCGCCCAGCTTGGACGCAATGAGCTCAGCCTCTTTGCGCGTGAGCAGATCTCTGAGGATGCCATGCTTGCACGAGAACACGTGGTTCATGCAGTATTCCCAGTCCTTGTAGAGCGTTCTCACCATCAGAGTCTCGGAGGCCGACAGGTCAGAGTCGCGTCCCGGCTCGGGTACGAGTTTCACAGAGACCGCGGAGAACCCAGAGTCCAGGTGTGACGTCGTAACACTTTGCACTCTGTACGCGGCGAGAAAGGCCGCGGCTCGATTCAGATCTAACCATCGTCCGAGATCGTCCACGCGGGGTTCCCGCTCCGGGTACAAGATGACATCTCCGGCCTCGAGCCGGTGCCAGGGAGCGGTGGAAAAGCACAATGCGTTGTCTGTCTACAGTTTGACGCAGTCTCCCCGCATCACGCACGCTATGAACGCGTCCGTGATCGCGGAATCGCAAGGGGATCGTACGCTTTTGAAGGCCGACAGCCCCCGGACTTTCACGGAGACCGAAGAGAGTTCGCCCCTCTCGTCCAGGCTGTGAACCAGAGCCACGTAGCTCTTCTTCGCCACGTGGCAGTATACGGAGCAACTGTTTTCGTATTCCAGCTTGACTCTCCTGTCTTTGACGAAGGGTCCGGTGACGTCCGCGACTTTGTCAGACCCAGGGATGCCGGCCACGTACACGGGATAGCCTTGCTCGGTGAGCACCCCTGTCGGGTCTCTGACAATTTTTCGGTGCGCGTTGTCTCTGCCTATCACGTACATCCTTTCGAGAGTGTCCTTCACCAGGGCTGCGTGCACATAGTCCAGGAATTCAGGCACCCGCGCGCCGGCCCGCTCAATCTTGGCACCCAAAGCCACGCGAGCCTGGCGCGCGAAGCTCTCGAGTCGTTCGCCTTCGGCCTCTTGACCGTGCTGCGGCTCTGCGTTTCCGCAGCCGTCCACGTCCCTCTCGGGGACGTCCCCGGGTCCGTATCCGACCGAGACCATGACACTGTCCGTGTCTCCGTAGACGACTGGGCAGCGGTGCTGGTAAAAGGTGGACACGCAGCTGTTCACCACGGAAATCTGTCGCCTCCCGTGGCCGGATATCAGAGGGCCGCACGGGTGAGAAGCCGTGCCGTAGAAAGAGTTGGCCAGCACTTTACACTCGCCCTCTTGCGTCTTGTAGTAGACTCGCTCGGCCTCGCTCAGGGCCTCGGGGTTCTTGAGAGTCCTCTTGAACTCGGCTCGCCGGTGGAGATAGAACTCGACCGAGGACGAGAATACGGCCGGAGCGCAGACAAAGCGCCCGCGGGCCCGGTCGTACTTGAGAATGAGCGACGCATACTTGAATCCCTCAGCTTCCCAGTTGTAGCACACCCAACCGGACAGATCGTGGGGGAATTCGGCGGGAGGCCAGGGGATCGTGGTCTCGGGTGAGATGTTGAGAGCGCATATAATGGACGGGTACATACTCGAAAAGTCAAACGCGAGCTCGAGGCCCATTCCGGGTCCGGCAAAGTGTAGGCCCGTGAGAGGGTCGCACATTGCTCCCCCTTGCCACGTCTCACCGCCGCGGTTTTTGCTGTCGGACGCGAGCTCGGAATTCCATCTCGCGCAGCTGTTCAACGTGGCACCCGCGGGTCCCGCTTTGACTCTGAGAGTGTCGAGTGCAAACTTGAGCTGAGTGATCTGAACCGCGTGAATGCTCTGCACGAATCCGCCAAAGATGTCCCTTCTTCCGTGCACCAGAACGTCTATGTTGAGAGTGGTCCTACATCTGTGGAACAGAGCCGACCAAGTACAACTGCGAGTTGACCAAGTTGTAGACGAGCACGGCGAACAGACTCTTGCCCCCGCGCTCGATCATCTCGTCCATTTCAGTGTATCCCACGTCTGCCAGCTTGCAAATCTTTCTGCTATCTTTGGGGCTCTTTCTGTGCAGCTCTCTGACTTTGGTCACGACGTGGGCGCGACGTCATTCAGCTTCATGCTAATGCACGCAAACTTGACATCTCTGGTCCCCGCCATCCTGTATAGATCCACGATGTTCAGGGGCGGATTAAGGTGGTCAGGGGCCCCTAGGCTTCTCTTTGTGTGAGGCCCCTCCCCTAATCATTGTGCTTTACTGGAAAAATGTATTTAGTGCCATACATGGTCCACATGCAAGTATGGTGAAATGGCATACACACACATTGAGACAGCCAAAAGTACAGTGTTTTCTTTACATTGCTTCAAGTGGTGGACCACAACAGTAAGACAATTACCACCACACCACATAGGTAGACTGAGAAATTGAACATTACAGACAAAACACAAATACAAACAAGCATAAGGCCCAGTGCTTAGAATCAGCCCTTTAATTATGATCAAGAAACACTACAACCAAAACTAACATCAACAGAGATGTAAGTGGAAAAATACCAGATATAACCCTCTGCCTCAACAGTTCAAAAACAATCAAAAATATAAACGCAACACTTTT
>JACXGM010020632.1:0-17696 GCA_016801145.1 Umbra pygmaea | reverse complement strand
AAACAGGCTGGGAGTTTTTAAAAGCCTCAGGAATCTTTTGCAGGTGTTTAGAGTTAATTAGTTGATTCAGATGATTAGGTTAATAGCTCGTTTAGAGACCCTTTTCATGATATGCTAATTCTTTGAGATAGGAATTTTGGGTTTTCATGAGCTGTATGCCAAAATCATCAGTATTAAAACAATAAATGACCTGAAATATGTCAGTTGGTGTGCAATGAATCTAAAATATATGAAACTTTAATTTTTATCATTACATTATGGAAAATAATGAACTTCATCACAATATGCTAATTTCTTGAGAAGGACCTTTCATTTTTTTGGTGGTACTACTGTGTATATACCATACATGTTACGCTCTCCTCTGAATGTCAAGCCCACCACCCAAGGTTATTCTAGCCATGGTAAATGTGTAGATGCGATGGGAGTTGAGGAGAACTAAACGGTAAAAAAGCAAAGAAAATAAAACAAGGGTTCCCCACCCCCTAACCTGTCTTACCTCTCAAACATAAAACAGATAAACTAGCTCACGGTCAAGGTGCCCTAACCAAACTTACAGTTGGTGGTCCACCCAGATGTATCTAGTATGACAGGGAAATTACCCTACGGGTGATGTAGACTCCGGAGCGGCTCTAAGCTACTCCTCACTCCCTGTGAACAAAAAGAACAAGTGGTTAACAATAATGTGTGACAATAGAGCATGTAGACAACCAACACAAGACTAAGGATTATAACACTAACAAACTAAGTAGGGCTATAAGTCATACTAACAACAAAACACTACCACAGAAACCAAACCAACCAGACCAGAGCTTAGGCAGTATAGAGAACCTGTATGGGTGGGCGGATCGATCCCAAATTTTTTTATACTACTGATATTTCGTCTCGTTTTAAAAGATTGTTACTAGACTCAATAGGAGCAATACCACATTCAGTTTCTTTCTTCTACACATTTCATCAAAGAATAGAAATGTCACACTGTGCAAACAACTTTCCGTCGTAATGAACACATCTGAAGTGCCTCTCCCGCTCCACTGCTGTTGCTTGTGAGTGGTTGTCACTCAAACAACAAACATACCGGTCGCGCGCACACACAGCGCCCTACGGCCCTGACTACCAGCACCATCCGCCAATCTGCCACTATAGTCTTAGCACTTTTTTACAGTCTCACAGCTGGCAGGTATAAATTCCACCACTGACCATACAATTCACTGCAAAAACTTCCAGTGCACTGAGATCATTTGACTTCCTCTATGTCTGAAAATTAGACAAAAACAAGGTTAAAATTCTAACATAATTACTAAATAATTCTTAAAGTAAGATAAAATATTTATACAACATAAGTATTCTTGTTCAGATTAGTCATTTTTTTTAAATGTTGGTTTTGTCTATACTACTAGGTACTTATACTTTATTAAATGTGTCTGGAGCCCTGCTTCAAATAGAATTGCATTACTAAAAATATACTAAAATACAACTTTCATTGACTAAAACTAGACTAAATGTCATCGGTTTTCGTTGACTAAAACTAATAGTCATGGATAGTTTTGACTAAAATAAGACTAAAATGCTCAGACCTTTACAGAGCTGCCAACTCTCACGCTTTCGCCTTGTGACACACACTTTTGCCTGTTTTCACACACACTCAGGCCACACATTCAATTTCTCATGCAAATAAATCCGGCCGAGACTCGTTTGTTCCTTTTTCAAACTCCCCGACAGTAGATGGCGCTGATGAGCACCACTGAACCTTATGCGCTGCACCCAGAAGTTAGCGACAGAAGAAGACATATCATTACCATGAAAGACAACAGGAGAAGAAACGGTCACTACCTCGAGAATTCTGATGAACTGAGACTAGGTATGTAACAGCCGCGGTCGGTGGATCTTAATTGGGGAGGACGGGCTCGTATTACGCTCGGCACCGGAGTGAATGGAATGGTGCGCAACGAACAAAACCAATTGTTTTTTTGATTTGCACACATTCCATTCACTCCGGTTCTGAGCGTAATACGAGCCCGTCCTCCCCAATTAAGATTCACCGACCGCGGCTGGTATGTAACAATGAAATGTCGTCCAATTGAGTACTCACTCTCTAAAACTTTAAATCTTGAAAGAAATTATTTGTTTTCACAGGGTTCAGTTAAGGAAGAAAGTTTAACATTGGATTCACAACCAGGGCTAAACTTAACAGATTACTCGACGAAGGTGACATCAAACCACAGCAAGTGGATTCATTCCATGAAGCTTTGTTGTGTTTCCTGACAAGTACTGTGGACTATGCACAACGAGCTTCCACTGAAAAAGCCACTGATCAAACATGCAATATTTGTGGATGTACGGCAGAGGGCTGAAAGTGACATAAACGATGCCCTGTACTTTGTTGAAAGGTTAGCTAGTTTTTTTTGTAATTATTGTCTATTATCTTAGCTGAAACACCCTGCGTTTTATGATGAGGTATTTTCACTCCTAAACTGTACATGAGCTATTCTTATGTGGCTTCTCCTCAAAGATGTGTATGAACTGATACAGGTTGATGCCTATATACCTAAAACTTAACAACTTGTAACTCTACTTTCATAAATAGGTTTCCCCATCTCCTCCCATACCATGGGCCAGAGGAGCATGACCTTCTGGTAGAGGAGTTTCTAAATTTTCGGACCATGCCAATGATACCCTGCAGGACAATCTGAAATGGAAAGCTTCTGGGCTGAAATGGCAACCAGGAAACATATGGTAAACATTTTTGGTTTGTTTTGTCTTTCCTTTAGGAAGGTGTGGTTTGGCTACATCTGTTGCTTAAAATTGTTGCGTGCATATATGTGTCATGCATGTTGCAAATTATGATTGTTTTATCTGATCAAAAATCAAGGTAGGTTTTTCCATTGTGCTTTGGTGCATTTTCCATAGGTGACAGGAGCCAAAGAATTTGAGAGGCTTGCTACCGTCCTGGTGTTGCCCCATGCAAATGCAGATGCTGACAGGGTGTTTTTAGTTCTGGGACTGAACAAAACCAAGAGAAGAAACAGCCTAGCATTGGATGGCACCCTGTCCTCAATAATGGAACCAGCCTAGCATTGGATGGCACCCTGTCCTCAATAATGACCTAAAGATGGCCAACATGGAGCCCTGCTTCAAATGGGAGCCCCCCTCAGAGGTCTGCAAGGCCTCCAAGAAGGCCACAGGCCAGTATAACCATGCCCACAGATCAGAGACAAGGACTTTAACCAGCTTCTGACCTGCATCTGATACTGATTATGCCTCATTTTGTTGTTATTTTTGTAATGCATTAATCTGTTTTATGCTTGGAAAAAGTTGTACTGTTTAAATACTTTCACTTATTTGTTTGTTGCACTTATTTGTTTCTGATGGACCATTTGGTGGGCTTTGAATGAAGAACAATGTACCTCCCTAACTAATCTTCTGTCATTTTTGGCTGAACATAAATCATTAAGTGATCTTAAGAATACAATTATTCACAACATGGGTTAGGTTTCAGTTAAAAATGTGTTTAATACCATTCTAATCAAAATATCAATCAACCTACTGTAGGTCAAATTTTAAACACTGGTCTATGAATAAGGCTTTATTGTGGTACATAGGCATTTAGACACACCAAAGTTTTCTGGTGGAATGTTAAGCTCAAGTCTAGAAGGCCGTACAATTCATGATGCTAAACATGAATCAGAGTAATTTCAGGTATTGCACATCTTTAGAAGACCTCTCAAAAATCCACTAGAATGCAGGAAATCACATTACTTAATCCAAAATTTCCTGGGGATGGACCTTCAGCTATGTCTGCTTCACAGAATGTAACTAATATTGTCCATCTCTAATAGGCTGCCCCTATCAATGGCTTTGGGCCTCCCCACAAACCACCAGAATGCAGGGTACAACATGGGTACAACAAATTAATTACAATTCTCTGATATCTGAGCCAACAACCTGCGTGCGTGGCATAATTTTGGTCACCCCTGACAAAACGTTTTTTGAAAAGTTGGCAGCTCTGCCTTTAGTCGACTGAAACTTGACTAGACTAAAAAGAGTATGAACGTGACTAAAACTAATAAAAATGAAAATGACAGCTTGACACAAAGACTAAACTAGACTAAAACTAAAATTTAAACAGGCTGCCAAAAACAACACTACTCATTACCTTTCGTTTGTGGGCGTTAATGCGGTATGGATGCTGTCTTATATGCAGAAGGGAAAAGCATGGATTAGGTGAATAAGATCATTTTGTTGGTCCTTTACCAAGTGTAACATTATCGTATGTAACTCCTTCAGTATTTCAGAGTTATTCAACCATTCACATTTCATATGGCTTTTTCGCTCTTCCCAGCCACCAGACATGGATTTTCGGACTGGGTGGACCTTATTGGACTGGCAGGAGAATCCCTTTTAAGGTACTCTTTTAGCATGTTGATATGGCAAAACCCCCCAAAATATGGCAAAAAAATGAGACGTAAAGAGCGCCTGCGCTCAGGAGTTCTAAGCAGGTAGTTAGACTCACTAATACGCTTCTGCACGATGTATGGTCCAGAGAAATGAGCCGCCATGGATGAACCAGGCACCGGCAACAAAACTAGCACCTGATCACAAGATACGAACACCCGGCTCACAGACTTTTTGTCATATTTCGTTTTCATCCGCTTTTGGGTGGCAGAAAGAGACTCTCCTGCTAATGCACAGGCAACATGCAATCTCCCCTGTTAATCGCAGCAGATCCTATTCACCTGTGCCACATCCTCACCTGGGGCTGATTGCCTTCTACCCTATTTAAGAGGAGCCCTGGGTTTCCTTCTTGTGTAACTTATGTGCGTTATTGTCATGAGAACGATATACTCTGATATTCCAGTTCTAGTATTTTTTTCTTTTCTGTCTGTGTTGTATTTGTGAGCTCATACCGGTCTGTTTATTTCCATTCAGAACACTACTGTTCCAGTCCATTTGGATCTACCTTTCCTGAACATCTGCTCCTGCCAGCTCCACAGAGGACCTTTCTATTCCACCCAGGTTTCACTTACCTAGCAAAATCAAAATACTATGCAATTGCTCTATCTGATTGTTATATAAATCCTACAAATTTTGGACATTTGTTTAAACCCAGATTATAAATTTCTCCATCTCATTACCAAAACATTGTATTAGATACCCCGCCCAATACTGATAATTCTAATTGTTGATGAATGAAATCTCCACTTTATTGCAGCTGGTTCTATATTTCAAATAACCTCCAGTGCTACCATTAGTTATGGTGAAAAATAAATAAATGTCAATAATGCATTTATGCAGGGAAACTCAGATTTTCTCCACTGAATTCCATCACTGAAAAAACAAACTTGACCCAGGTCTGCTGGTTATTGCTGGACCACTGATCTCTGACAGTCTAACACATACAAATCTGGAAAAAAATAAGTATAACCAAATTTGTCCAACAGGAAGATGGATGGTCACAAGCCATCAAAGCCTAGCTGCTTAATCTTTGCACCAGGAGTGGCATGACGTCACCCAACATGTCAAGTCCAGCCCAGTGTGGGCTGGCGTAGACATGAACTGAGATATGGACTCATTAATTATATTGTTTATTTATCATGTATTATGTGTTTCATAATGCCAATGCCTTGCATTGTAGTCTTTAGTTGTCATTTGTATGTGTTTTGTCCCTTTAAGTACATGTGACACCTATCTCTAGTTTGGCTATTGCTATGATAGGGTGTAGGTTACGTTAGGCTGGTATCTTGTAAATCAGATTATGAAATACTTACAGCTGTGTTCAATTAAGTTAGGGAGTAGTACTATATAAACGGTGGCCAAACTGGAGTGAAGTGTCGGGCATTAATATTGTGAAGATGGATAATATGGTGTGTTAGAGCGTGAGAATATACTGTGTATGTATGTATGTATGTATGTATGTATGTATGTATGTATGTATGTATGTATGTATGTATGTATGTATGTATGTATGTATGTACACACACGTATGTAATCCTTGTGCGTCTCACAATCTGTGTCTCCTGCAACTAGCAATGTATTATGTTGTACATCTTTCCTGGACTCTATTCAGTAAATCATCAAGCCATCATCTACCTGCCTTGGTCTCCCTCTCTTTTTACACCACACCTCATTGTGACACAACATCAACATGAAAGACCAAGATGCATGACAAACTATTAATATACAATTATTATTAATTCACTAAACATTGATATCTGAACTCTTCCTAAGTGAACATAAATAAACCTATTTTCTTTGCTTTATTTACGGTTTGACAACACTGTATCTTTTTTTATTATTTTTATCAACTGATCTGAATGCTTTGAATGCAAACAATTTAATTTATAATTTGGGAGAAATTTTAGTTGTTTTATGGAATAAAACATTTGCAATGGTTTCTAAATTTTTCCAGAGCTGTATTCTTTATCTAACATTAACTACTGGGGTTATTCTAAAGGTATGGAAAACCACCCATACGTTGCCTCTACACAAGTGCAGAGACACTTGTCACCTTGTCACTATCATCCAATTTTAAAATTGTCCTGCCTAGCTAAATTGTTGGAGTCTGGTAGTTGCTCAGCTGTATGCTTTCTTTGCTGAAAATTGCATCTTGAATCAATATCAATCTTGTTTTCGAACTGTGTACAGCACTATTACAGTTACTACACTGGTTGTTAATGATATTGCTAAAACACTGGATGAAAAAGCTTGTTTTGTGTCACTGTTTTTTACCTGTCGAAGGCTTATGATACATTTGATCATTCCATTCTGTTGAAGAAATTGACCTCACAGGATTTGGCTATGGACATTTGCTTGTGGTTTAAATATTATCTTAGTGCTAGAAAATAGACCATTGTGATGGATGGAGTAGTCTTATTTCCTAGCTGTTCAAAAGGGAATTCCTAAAGGTTTGATTTAGTGTTCTTTATTATTCACTCTCTATATAAATTACATTTGTAACAATGACAGGAACTGCAAATATCATTTCTATGCTGATGACACAGTACTTTATGTTGCTGCTCCATCCCTTGATCAATCATTTGCTCATTTCCAGTTAGATTACTTTGCTCCTACAAAAAAGATCTCCCTTACAGATCTGAAACTGGTGCTGAATACAAGTAAAGAAAATACTATTCTCTCTCTAGACCGAAATCGACATTTAGGTATATTAAAATTATTACCCTAGATGGTTCTATGATACATTGGGAATTTAATAGATTAACACTTTTCTTTCAGAACACATATTACTGATTTGGGGAAGAAGCTGAAGTTTAAATTGTGTTTATTTCATAGAAACAAGGCATGTGTGTCTTATCAGCATAGACTTTATATTGTTGAGGTTACTTTTACATCAGTGCTTTCACTGTAAAAAAATTACATTTTACAGTAACTTACTGGCAGCAATTGGCCAGTAATGCTGTAATTTGGTTTTACAGTACAATTACTGTTATAGATGTAACTTTAATCCAATTTACAGTTCAAAGTTAGTTACTGTAATGTAATGTACAGAACCATCTCCCTTACTGTAATTTGATTTACAGTACTACGGCCCTTATTCTAATCTACAATAAGACCATTACTTTATTCCATTTTACGGTACTAAGTCTGTTACTGTATTCTATCATATACAGTGTGTGAAATAAGTATTGAACACATCACCATTTTTCTCCATAAATATATTTCCAAAGGTGCTATTGACATGAAATTTTCACCAGATGTTGGTAACAACCCAAGTAATCCATATATACAAAGAAACCAAAACAAATAAGTTCTGAAATTAAGTTATGTGTAATAATGTGAAATGACAGAACGAAAAAGTATTGAACACATGAAAAAAGGGTGGTGCAAAAAGGCATGGAAAGCAAAGACAACAGCTGAAAACCATCAGTAATTAAAAAGCAATCCAGCCCCTCGTCAGTGCAAATTAATATCAGCTGGTTAAGTCCCAACTGATCGCCTACAAAAAGGTCTCATTGCCAAGGTGTCACACAAGACACATCTCATGATGGGTAAAAGAAAAGAGCTGTCTCAAAACCTAATTGTTGCAAAACATAATGATGGCATTGATTATAGGCGCATTTCTAAGCTTCTGAATGTCCCAGTGAGCACTGTTAGGGCCATACTACGGAAGTGGAAAGACAATCATTACACCATAAATTTACCTCGACCAGGTCCTCCTTGCAAGATTTCTGACAGATGAATGAAAGAAATAATCAGAAGAGTTGTCCAAAAGCCAAGGACCACTTGTGGAGAGCTTCAAAAAGACCTGCAATTAGCAGGTACTGTTGTTTCAAAGAAAACAGTAAGTAAAGCACTCCACCTCCATGGCCTGTATGCACGCTCACCACGCAAGACGCCATTGCTGAAAAAAACATATTGAATCTCGTTTATAGTTTGCTACACGACATTTGGAAAAGCCAGTGAAATACTGGGAGAATATAGTGTGGTCAGATGAGAGCAAAATGAAACTGTTTGGATGCCATAATAAACACCATGTTTGGAGGAGTAATGGCACTGCACATCACCCTAAAAACAACATACCAACAGTGAAGTTTGGAGGTGAAAACATCATGGTGTGGGCCTGCTTTTCAGCAAATGGTACTGACTAACTTCACATAATTGAAGGAAGGATGAATGGGCAAATGTACCAAGACATTCTTGACAAAAATCTGCTGCCGTCTACCAGGATGATGAAAATGAAACGAGGGTGGACATTTCAGCAAGACAATGACCCCAGACACACAGCCAAAGGAAACTCTCAATTGGTATTAAATATAGAAAATAAATCTGCTGAAATGGCCCAGCCAATCATCTGACTTAAATACCATTAAAACCCAATGGAAATAACAGAAAATGAAGATTCATACAGTTGAAGAGGCCTACGGAATCTTTAAGATTTGAAAAATGTTTGTGTGGAAGAATGGGTCAAAATCACACCAGAGCAATATATGCAACTGGTTTCTCCATGCAAGAAGCGTCTTGAAGCTGTCATTACCAACAAAGGCTTTTGTACAAAGTATTAAATGAATATCAGTAGGCGTGTTCAATACTTATTCCCTGTTTCATTTCACATTATTACACATATCTCGTTCATAACAACAATTCACCTTCTATTTTGTGGACATAACGGCATGACAAATTTACCACACCAAGTTACAATAAGCAAGTTATGGATGTTTTAAAAATAGCAGTTGGAAAAGATCCAACATATGTACTATTTTTTTGCACCCACATCCTTCATTCAGAATGATAGCAATGGTAACATGCTGCCTGACTAAGACTAGCTGAACTAATGTCAATTGGAACAACCATCTTCTCAGTAATGGGAGGACTATATTCTCACAGGTTTTTATAATTACAGATTGGATTGAGTTGGAAAATGAAAGATTATTAAACACATTTCATAATACCACATAAAGTCAGATATTAAAGTTTAAAGATATCAAGACAACTTGCAAACAAACAAAGTCATCTTGCAAGCAAATCATTCTGGGAAATGGTGATGATTCTCTTGTGAATGATAAAATACCAGTCTCACAATTAACACAAGCTATTAACAAAAACACTGGGGATTTGTAACATCAGTTGCGTTTACCTAACATTCACACCTGAATTGAACTTGATAATTAAAAGTGAAAAACTAAATTGACTTCTTGGTTTAGAGCATGTGGTTTGCTTCCATGTAGACCTTTCAACAACTATAATAAATAGTGAACTAATACTGTACTTTTGACAGTTACCTCCAAAAAAGCATATCAAAGTCATTTGTTTCTGCCTATTGAATATATGTCCACAACATAATGCAATACACAGTAGTAATTGAAATAGGAAATTACATTAAGTTACTGATAAAACTACAGAAAATACAAATAGTTCATGCAATTCTAATCTATTTTTTAATTACAGTATGATACTGTGGAAATTACAGTAAGTTACTGACAAACTTACAAAAAATTGCTAACAGTGTTGTCTCAGTCTAAATTCTCTGTATAAATAAAGTAAAAAATAATAATAATAGGTTAAGTTGGTACAGCTGGCTTGAACCAGATGTCTATAGAATTGTATACAGTTTCAGACAATGCCCTTCACATCTAAAGACAATTTTACCATACACACAGTTTATTATTAATGTTTATTATGCAGGGAAAACAAGCTGAAATCAGAGTCACATTTACAGTTGTGCCCTGTTATACAACAATAAAAAAGAGCAGCCAAATAAATAAAACAGAATAAAAGTACAGAATACACTGAAAATAAAATTGTTAAAAAATAAATAAAAGCAATAGAAACATACTGTAACAGACATTTAAATTGGTGTACAGGCACTAAAACTTATAGCTTAATGTTGCTACTGTTGAATACTTTGTTTTCCATTCCATGAGTGTGTGGCATGGTATTCAAACACAGTTTTACCTAACTCAGGGTGTTCACCATGGCATCTCTAGACATAAAAGGTCCTGAGACCGAGTTTCATATAAAGTTTTTGACCACAGAATTGTTGCATTTAAATAACTAGATAGTTTCTGTAATACAGCCTTATAAACCAACATCAACCAATGTCTGAACCTTGAAAAAGTCAAGATGTCACAGCCAACTGCAGTGTACAACAGGCTTTGATATTTGTAATAGTAATAAAGGGCAACGCTGCATGATACACTGCATCCAAATGTTTTAACCCTGACACATGCATATATAGTCAACACATTCTCATGGCAAGACATCGGTAACTGTTCGTAATATAAATTTTGCCGCATTATGTCGGCAGACTTATGGCCAATGAAAATGTGAGTTTTTTTTACCTATTTAAACTCTGTTATACCGGAAAATTTCCAAGAATATACCAATAATTTACAATTTAAAGTACTTGGGGAACGTTTAGTTCAGGGATAATATGCTAGGTTAGTGAGGTTAAGGTTACTGTATGTTTTCCTGCCTCTGGAAAGGTAACATGTGGACGTATGTTTTTTTATGATTTTGTATGTTTTTGTACATATCACCACGAGAACAGCCTGATATAGTAGTACGATGCCATAGTCAAGCATTGCCATCAAAGATGCCTGTACAATTTCCTTTCTATGCTGTGATGAAATACATGATTTATATATATATAAAGAAGGCCAATTAACACTTTCAGCTTCCTCACCTGCTTAGTAACATGTGTGTTAAAAGAACCAAATTTGAACCAAATTCCCAGGTATTTATATGAAGGGACACTGTTTGGACACCTTTGTGGGAATTTCTAGGCTATAGAAGAAAAAGGTGGATTGTTGGATGATCTGCCTGTGTGATATGCAGGGTAATCCCATATGGAAAAGAATCAAACAAATAAAGATTTTTGTCTTCATAATAGTGCTGCCACTAATGACTAATCTTTCTAATCAACTAATCTAAACGACTAAATAAAAAAAGTCAAGTGTTTGTTATTTTGTTGTATCCATTTTATTTTGAACTCAACTGAAGGGCCAAAACATAAAATCTCACAATAAAATAACTTAAATGTTACCAAATAAAAAATTACAAATGTAAACTATAAATAACTTAAATTTTACCAAATAAATACACAATTAGCCTACTGATGTAGAGCCCATTCCTAATATCCTGTCTGGGCATTCACCTTAACCTTCACATCAGCCTACTTTTGTTAGAAGCTCATTAAGTAAACTGTTCAAAAACATTATGTATTAACAATCTAGGCATACGTATCTGCATTTCCATTAGGCTATACCACATAAGTCAGTCTGGACTAGCCTACTATGCTTAGCTTAGCTCCCATGCTTAGCTCTGCCAAATAATGAATCACGCTGAAAGCAGGCAGGCACGCAGCTATGCTGCTCGCGTTTACACTTGCGTGCATGGTGGGGTTTAAAACATTACTGCCAAAGTAGCCTGTTTCAAGAGTTAATAAACAGTACAGACTAGCTCGCTTTTACCTTCGTTTTACCTTCCCGGTGTTATTGGATTATTGTCCGATCACCGACACAGTGACGCGCAAGGGCTTGGCGTGGAGTCGGTGTCAACCTGCTAACTTCTGCATTACAGCTAATAATGGCAATAATATAAATTAAGCAGCTGCTGAAAATGGCTACCCAAATCCTCCCGATAAATGCTATATTTTCATTCAACTGTTAATGAGTGACATGGTTTTTATGGTAGAAAATGTGGTAAAACCTTTTCAATAGTTTGTAATGCATCTACAGATCGACTATCAATAACATGTAAATGAATTAAGACTAATCTTACACATCATATCTTGTAGCCCTTCTCAGTTTTTTGTTTTGTTATAAAGTCGACGTCTATCATTCTTAACACATAGCACAACGTTTGGCAACGTTAAAGAGGTGAAAATAACCTTGTTCAACGTGAATTGCCGACGCTATTACTACAGACTGAAAATTAGTTTGCCCAGTTTCAACATTAGAATGTTCTCTGTGAAAAAGGCCTATTACATATTTACATTCTCTTTTCCTTTTCTATGTGTGCATCTTCAACAACTCTTGCGTGTTTCTTGTGTGTTTCCTTGTTAGGGGCTCGTGCATCGTGGTTGTGCTCCCGTGATAAGCAAGTGAAGTTTGACAGTGTACAGACCACTCTTTAGTTACCAGTTGGCCTGAAATCCTCCCATACTTTGGAAGCTTTTATGTCTAGTGCTTGATTCAGAGGACTCACCTGCCATTTTTCATATCGAAGCAGTGAAGGCGGGGGGAGGGGGAAGAGGATAGCAGATTAACCAGAAGGGGCGTGCACAAACTGGTGTGGAGGTGAATTACAGTGAGCCGTTTGAGACGGGAGATCAAAAATATATAGGCGCTCAATAGTAAAATGACACAAACCGACAAAAAAACTTGACATCGACTAATGTTCATGGTCAATTTCGTCAACTAAGTCGACTAATCGCGGCAGCACTACTTCATAATACAGTGATATTATAAGAAAAGTGTTTGTTGTGACAAATATTACAGAACAATAAAGTATAAGGTTGTACTGAAGCCTGTTAAACCATTCTTATATTTATAAATGAATCATATAATACATTAGTTCTTTTTCTTATACATGGCATATCATTTTTTTGTAGGAAATGTCCAATATCAGGTATGATTTTGTTTGTCTTACGATGCAATTACATATCTTTTGCTTGTATTATTTGTTTTCCATATGATGTGGTTTACATACTGTATGAGAGAGCTTCTCCCTCCTGCTTACTGGACACAGAAAATAATGTCAAGAATTGGGAAACTGTGACCCCAGATGACTGTCTGTGATTGGCTGAGCACATGGTGTGATAAGGGCCTAGGGCAAACTGGTCCCTAGCAACCAAAATTGGATGGGCTAAGGCCAGATTGTGAGAGGTCAGTATGGTCCCATTAGCCTGGCAGGCTCCAGCAGGGGAGGAGATTCTACTCATGCGTTACTGAGTTAAAGTTAGTGAGCCTGTGATTCACGGTTAGACAGACTGACTGTACTGTGAATTTCTACAAACATTCTGATCTGACCTATTCATAACGTTCCTAAACAAAATTATGACACTGGGTAAGATAAAGTAAAACCATCAAACATTCCCTTAATGGAAGTGTGCTGCCACATTTTAAGAGTAAAGTTGTTCGGAACAAACCTTTGGTTTACCATAGAGGCAGAGCCTTTCAAGTTAAAAAATGGTTTCAATCAGAACATCTTTGGGATTTGTGGACCAATCAATAATGAGGGGTTTTAATAAAAAAAACATATTTGAGGTGGTGGCCTCTTATCAGATTGTGTGCATTCCTTCCGATACAACTAACTAATGGTGCCAACCTGACCAAGTAGGGTCCTTTAGGAGCTCCAGGGGTTCCTTGTGGATTTCCAGAATGTTCTGTTCCACTGCTGTCACTGTCAGGTGTCATAGTGATTCAGCTTGACAGTTTCAGCAAGTCTTTGTTAAAATCCACAGCCAGTCAGGAAGGAATGGTTGAGGGATTAAATGACAGGATATGACAAATTATAAGTTACAACTTGTCACTCATCCACAACCCAGAGGTTGTTTATTGTCACAGAAATACAGTAAACTTAGTCACAAACAACATGTTTTAAAGATCTGGTTTCATGTGCTTCAATGGAGACATTTGTCTATTTCTGTTATCAGAGACCTTTAATTGTTTTTGAAAATTCATAAGGAAGTTCTTGGTATATAAATGCATGACTATTTGGGGAAGGGTACTGTATGTATGTGGTTGCAAGCAAATGTGGATGGAGGTAGTGATACCTTATGATTTCACTCACTTTCTAGCACACAGAGATAACGAAAGCCTACATGCACAAGCTGTATACAATAATTACATCCTATATTATAAAAATACACATAGATTTTTTTATCAAATTTTTTGTTGCAAATGGCTGCTTCTTGAAGACTTGTTGTTGTATTTCAGTGGAGCAGTATTTTCCTTTGGAGTGGAAGCCATCGTTCTTATCAAATTATCTGCCAAGATTGTTATGGCATGAATCCCCATAAGCACAAAACATGAATGCTAAAGTGGTTGAAGGTGTTACAGATGGGATTTTTATCTGAATTTTTTTAACTGCATTTGCAATGTGATTACACTTTGCAATGTAATATCAGAAAATGTCATAAATACAGTACTGCTTGAAAGTATATGTACCTCTGTGCAATTATATGTAGATTGGTTTTGAGTTCGCAATTACAGTTTTATTCAATCAGAACCAGTATTTTTATGAGATGTAACAGGTTTATATTTGTCAATTCCATATATTGGTTCATAGAAAACCATGGGTATAGTAGGCATATAAAAAAGAAAAGATAAAACCTGAAATGTTCGGGTATTTAGTTTTAAATAGGCATCATCATACACCTATTGTTCCCCTTTTTTATAGTGTCAATATGGAGAATAACATCAAACACGTGAGTGAACTTTCTTCTTTGATTCAATTTCTTAAAGTTCTCATCAACAATAAGAAAAACACTGGGAAAAAATGGCATTCATAGGAGGGTTGTTAGGAAGAAGCCTTTGCTTTCAAAAAAGGCCCAAAGTGCCCATCTTAACAGAGAACAACTGGACAAACCTGAAGGTTTCATGAAGTCCATAGATGAGTCCAAAAATGATCGTTGTGAAAAAAAAACTATTTTTAGCGAAAATGTCAATGACAATTCTGATTGTAAAATACCTTACCATTGAAATAAAAGTGTATTTCATCATTTTTCATTACATCAAGTCGTTAAACCCACGTCAAGAAGCGGGACAAGTGTCACAACAAGATGAGGAGGGTGGATGATTAGCGAGGGATACCCTGTTCGTCTACCAGTCACAACATATCGTGTGAACACATTACTGACAATTTGATAATTGAATTAATAGTATATATTTTACTGATAACTTAAACTATGCTAAAATAAATGTTACTGGAATAATTTGAGGAATGTTTCATTTACATAGAACGTGTTGTCCTTCTTAACGCCGTAATGCACCTTCGCGTGAAGTGAAAAATCGATTCCTGAGCAATCGATGCCAACTAATTCAGCACCTTCACTTGGGAAAGCGCCTTTGTAACGTCGAACTTAAGAGGCAGCGTGTTGAGAAGCTTTCTAAGGGACACTTCGGGGAACACACTTAGGAACATAAACAACTTCGGTAAGATATATATTTTTGAGTCTTCTTAGCGGTCTTCTTAAGAGGGAGCGTTATCGGGGAACAGGGCCCTGAACTATTTCTTGTTTCTTTAGTTCTATTCTGTATACTGTCTGTGCGACATAAACCACCACTGAACGAAAACAAATACACTTATGACTGTTTGTGGAAGAGGACAAGATGAAATAAGTTTAATAAATTGTTCAATCCATTTAGCTTATATTGAATGTTCCTTGTTAATAAAGCACTTCAAACCTTAAGTATAAATATAAATGTGTATATTTACTATTTTCTTTTTATTTATGATTATATTTGTTATTTTTGTTTAAAATTTGAATCATTAAATTGCATGCCTGGTTGTTTGTCATTCAATGTAAATGTTTAATGTTCTTCAAGTTTGTAAATCTTCTAAAAATAATAATAATTATTATTATTATTATATGATAACTAACAGACATTAATAGATGAATAAATAATCATGTTAGAGGATATCTTTTTTTAGTCCGTTTGAAATAGTTATACCATGGGATTTATGTTAGAATATGTGGGTTTAACACTAATTACGTGCTCTACATCTTAGTCAGGCACAAACTAAATAAATTTCACAATGGCTAATTGTAGTTCTTATATAACAGCCTATTTAGCCTATAAACAAACCATAACTAAATGTGGGGAGCATAGGGACAAAGTGGAGTGTCCAAATTTTTTTAACATCGTTATACACCAGCGCACTTTCTGCACAGACTACAAAAAAAATCGTTCACAAACTTGACACTCGCCGGAATTCATTTGTGAATCGGTGAACGAATAAGTGAACACATCTTTTTAGTAAACTGAATCAAAAGATTTGTGTCCCTGAAAAGACTTGAAACGCCCATCAATACACCAGGGAACATTTGCGCCTGAACAAAATAAAGAATGATACATGCGTTGGTGTAAAAAGTTAATAGCGCTGGGCAAGGGCGTAGGTTTGGTTTGAACATTGGTGGGGACACAGTTTTAACCATTCTATTTGCTATCGAAGCTCCTGTCTGTTGCTATAAGCATGAGCAAAAAGCGTTTGTGCAAACACACACACACACACACAAGATACTGCATTACATACAGTAAGTCAGAAGTATTGAAATATATTCAGGTTTATTCAGAGTTCTGTAACAGTACGTAAATCCAGTGGTTAACTAAACTTATTTCTTAATCTAATATTAGCTAGCTAAATTCAATTTTGGTTTCTTCAAGTCTGCAGGCACAGAGTCCCTAGTGTGTTTTAAACCTAATTTCCAAAAAGTTACACAACTCTTCTGATTATTATTTTCACTCCTCCGTCAGAAATGTTGCAAGGAGCACCTGGTCGAGGCAAATTTATGGTGAAATGATTATCTTTCCACTTCTGTATTATGGCCCCAACAGTGCTCACTGGAACATTCAGAAGCTTAGAAATGTGCCTATAACCGATGCCATAACTATGTTTTGCAACAATTAGTTTGCGAAGGCCTTCAGACCGCTCTTTGCTTTTACCCATCATGAGATATGTCTTCTGTGACACCTTGGCAATGAGAACTTTTTGTAGGCCATCAGTTGGGACTAAACCAGCTGATATTCATTTGTACTGACAGGGGGCTGGATTGCTTTTTAATTACTGATGTTTTTCAGCTGTTGTCGTGGCTTTTCTTGCCTTGGCACCTACCTTTTTTCACGTGTTCAATACTTTTTCCCTGTGTCATTTCACATTATCACACAACTTAATTTCTCAACTTATTTTTATATATATTATATATATTATTTTAATATAAAAAAAAATTTACTGAGAAAAATGGTGCCATGTTCAATAGGCCTACATAATTTCACCCACTGTATATACCTTAATTATACAATCTATGGTATATACGCAATTCTTCTGAATATTTCTTCATGGCATTAGTTTAGCCTAGTATGAATACACTGTGCCTTAAAAAACAATATCATAATTAATTTCAACACTTACTGTCATAATCACTACTAGACTATTTTCAGAGCTCACCTGTGACCATGTTTCTCTTTCTGTCTCTTTACTGCTGCTTGGATCAACTTGCACTTCATTTGTCTGATAAA
>JACXGM010020631.1:0-17696 GCA_016801145.1 Umbra pygmaea | reverse complement strand
AACACATTCAGCACCTTCCCTTGGGACAGCGCCTTGTAACGTCGCACTTAAGAGGCAGCTTAAGTGCGACGTGATAAGAAGCTTCTAAGGGAGACTTCGGGGAACACACTTACGAATGTAAACAACTTCTGTAAGATATATCTTTTAGAGTCTTCTTAGCGGGCTAAGAGTGAACGTTATCGGGGAACCGGGCCCTGTTCTTTGAGGCTGAGAAGTGCCTATTTTTTCAACCCGCAGTCTCCTTTCTGGGTTTTTGCATTTCCTCGACCGGGGTGGAGATGGAGGAGGAACAAATCCATGCCATCCATAATTGGCCATCCCTTACCTCGGTGAAAGCAGTGCAGCGATTCCTTAGTTTTACAAATTATTACCAGAGGTTCATTTGTGGTTTTGGTCAGGTTGCGGCTCCGATCACGTACTTGCTCAAGGGTGGGCCGAATAGGTTGCGGTGAACCTCCAAGGCAGACAGAGCTTTAACCTCCTTGAATGCTCAGTTCACATCTGCACTGGTGTTGGCACACCCTGACCCAACGTTACAGTTTGTGGTGGAGATGGATGCTTTGGAGAGTGGCATGGGGCGGTACTGTCACAGAGGTTGGGTTCCCCTGCTAAGCTCTGTCCCTGTGTGTTTTACTCTAAAAAGCTGTCTCCCGCCGAACATAACTATGACGTTGGTGATCGTGAGTTGTTGGTTGTTGTCAAAGCTCTCATGTAGTCGAGACACTGGTTAGAGGAGGTTAAACATGCTTTTCCTTACATCGAAGCAGCCAAGAGACTAAACCCGTGCCAGACCCTATGGTCCCAATACCTCACCAGATTTAAGTATACCTTAACATACATCCTGGGTAGCAAAAACTGCAAGGCTGACGTGCTCTTGCATCAATTTGTTGCTGAGGAGACGCCTGTGGATAATGTCCCCATCGTACAACAGACACGCATTGTAGCTTTGGTTGAATGGGCTGTTGACACTGAGATCCGACGGGTGCTGCGCACTGAACATGCTTCTGCGTTTCCAGACGGTGGAGGGGTGGCCTCCTGCATCTCGTGGATTGAGAGGGGTACGGTCCAGAGGAGCGGTGC
The DNA here is from genome assembly GCA_016801145.1 of Umbra pygmaea. Lineage (NCBI taxonomy): Eukaryota > Metazoa > Chordata > Actinopteri > Esociformes > Umbridae > Umbra > Umbra pygmaea. Next base: position 16,616 of record JACXGM010020631.1, on the reverse strand, counting down.
TGGGTTTTGGTCAGGGATGTCTTAGACCCCAGCGTCCTGCACAAATTCCATCAGCGCCAACTGGATTGCCCAGCTCTGCACCCTCGGGGCTGTCCTCTCGGCAGTGGGCGCCACACTGGGGGACCTGCACGTCAGGGAGGGGGTACATTTATCAGATTGGAGCCCAGGGCACCCTCTCCTGACATGCCAGGGATGTCCCTTGTCTTCCAGATATAAGAGGCCCTGGTGTTTTGAGTGAGCTGTGGGTTATTTCACCGGTAACTTTGAAGAATGCAATACATACTGTTCTTTATTGTTATTCATGTGTTCTATATTCATTATATGTACTGTAGACAGACAGAACAGCCCACATCAGATTTCTTCCTCATCTACCAGTGTCACAGTTCAATAATAGTTTGGAGGCAGGCGCATCTTCAATAATAGTTAGATGTTTATTAACCGGAAAGGAGGAACTGAACAGAAACAAACACAAGATCGAACATGAGGAACTAACCAAATCTATGTATAAACCAAAACATGACATCAAGTACAAGAATAACATAAGACCAGCACTACACTAAACATATGAACAAACTAAACACATCAAGAACAACAATAACCACATACCTGAACAGAAACAATGAACCACACAGGACTAACAAACACTCAGAACTAAATACCCAACTAATGAGGAAAGGTTGTGCAGGTGGGGACTAAATCTCCAGAACTGATAGGCTCACCAAAACATGTGATGGGATCATGTGACACAAAGAGCAGGAAACCTAACCAAAACAAAACACACATGGGAGAAACCACTGCAAGGTGAACACAGAACAAGCACACAGACACTAGGGACATCGTGACACAGACTATTAGGGGAGAACTAAAACACCATGCACAGCACTGAATAGGAACAAAACATACATATAAAGAATATAGAATAAACTAACAAAACTAAACACTATCATATATATCCATAATCCAGCCCACACTGGATTGCTACAACCAGTGACATAATTGTTATATATATATATATACTGTACATACATACATACATACATACATACATACATACATACATACATACATACATACATACATACATACATACATACATACATACATACATACATACATACATATAATAAGCTTACAAAAACTTAATAAACTTGAACTCTTTATGACAAACTGAAAATACATGCACTTTATTTCTATTTTTGACCATGCTGCACTACTGACACATGACCAAAATGGTGGAACGACCCATCTAGCAATATTTTTTAGCTTTTGGTTAAAGGCAGTAGCAGTCAGAAAGAAAAAGTAGGGAAAGAGAGCAAATCCAAAGTGTGCTGATGAGTTTGTTTGGACACCAGCTGTGTGTTTGCTGGTGACTCCTGAAATCCATTAGAAATCAGCTGGGGGTCAGGGTTCCACTTCAACCTGAATGGGTCTGTGATACTGCATGGTCCACCTCAACCTCATTTTCTCCCCTATGACGAGCTGCAAGGCAATCAAACACCACATGCCTGATGCCTGGAGAGCCCAGAAGAATCAAAAAACATGCTCCAACTATCCCCTAGGATTCCCAGCAACCAGTTTGAAAAGAAAAAAAAAGTGTTGTGGTTGCCTTGGTCTGAAACCATTTGATGACTGTCATCATGTGGAGCTATAGGGTGCTCTTTGTGATGAGATTGCTTTATTGTTTTTCTTTTCCTTGTAGTTATCAGTGTATGCATCTGAGATGTAAACACACTGCCAGACTAGGGAATTACAATTGGAATACATCAGAAAACTTAATGGCAACTGTGAATCACCACCATAATTGCCCTTAGAAGAAGAACTCATGGTCAGGGATAAGTGGCAAGCCAGCCTTTTTTTCTTTACTCCTGATCTCATGCTTATTGGCAGTCATTGTAGCTTATGCTGAGTTTCCTTGGTCAGTCCTTGAACACTCTGAAAGACTGACAAGTGAAGGATGGGCCGGGGGGGCAATCAGGGCCACCTGCTGTGCTCAGAAAGCAGACACATCTGCAGGGTGAATTTTAGAAAAACGCCTATGGAGGAGCCATCACACCTGTGCAGAAAGTCAAGTAAATGACCAGTACATGACAATACTTCTGTTCATGGGTCACAAGACACGTCAAAATGATGACAGGGAGTTTGAGCTGTACATTTTGCGCAAGGGAGCTCTTTTAATGCTAAGTGTCTACCAGTCAAGATACACATCATACTGTACAAACAGATTCAGATTGGAATGGTGCATGGTTCGCATGACAATAGGCATCTGCAAGGACAGAAAATGCTTTACTGAAACGTCAGGTAGCATTTAGCTTATTTAGATTTTCCAGTGTAGTGCCATTGACATGTAAATGTTTAGACATCGTAAGTGGACAGTTTTTTATTGCAATCTTTTGTACTACCACGCTGACCACCACAGTCTACGTTTGAGCCTTCATTTCAGCCTTCGATTATGAGTGGCTTTGAAACCCCACAGTGCACGCAAAACAACAAGCTTCGCCTAGATATTTAGGGGCATAGTCAGCAGGGATGTTCTGATCTAATTGCCGTCTACTGCCTTCCTCAAGCAGATTCCTGGTCGGAAGAGTAGTGTGGAACAATGCTGGTTGACTTAGTATCTCATTTGAGAACTTGGCATTATCTTAATCTCACCAGAATCTTCGAGCAGGGGTTGCGCCCCAGTCACATTTTGAATAATATAGATTAGAAATTTGGGAAGGTAGAAATAAAGTAATACATTTTTTTTTTTTAAATGTGAGGGACCTGCTGTGTTATTTATCAATGCAGTTATTATCACACTAACACAACCCAGCTTGACAATACTAAAACTGACACAGCGTGAGGGGAATAAAAGACAAAGTGAAAAATGTCTTCCATGTTTTGAAATTTTTTCTATTGCACCCCAGTTAATCAATTGTTATCCAAACAGGGGAAATAGGAGATGATTTCCCTCTCATTTACACCCCTTTCAAAGGTGACTTCATCATTGGTGCCTGAAAGACACCCTGCCCCTCAGTAACAAATGATTACCGATGAAGGAATCCCAAAGGTTTCTCTGCTAATGCAGAACAAAAGGGGAGAGAATGGGGAGGCAGTGCTACTTCAAGATCTATTTTTTTATACCCGCATCATTTTTTGCTTCACTGATCTATCACTAAACAACAGCTGCTTTGCAGGAGCCAGAGCTCTGCACTGCAGGGAAGATGAGCTAGTGAAAAAAAGCCATTGAGAAAAAAATCACTAAATGGGAGACAGAAGAGTTTTAAGTGTTGAGGTCACATGTGATCGCCTGAAGCTCTTAAACGGAGTCTCATAGTGAGAGAAGTGAGATGAGGAACTCCTGGCAGGTCTGTGTCTCACATCACGTGACTGATAACAAGTCACCTGTAATGGCTTCCTCGACAGCTGCATTAGACAGACAATGGGCAATCATCTCCACTGATTCCATTTATTTCTCTCTCTTCCTTTTTCTCTCGGTGCTCCGCCAACCTTATAGGAGCTTGAGTGGCAGGGACTTAACCAGCCAGATCATATGAATGTGAAAGTAGAGAGCAGGGACACTACGATTCAGCCTGCAAATAACAAATAACCCTTCTAACCTGTCCCTCTGCCATTTACATATTCTGTCTCTCAGCGTTGGCCACATTCAAAACCCCATGTCCAGTGTGACCCATTATGCCATATGCAATTTTTCACAATGAGAGTACTATTGATAGTGACATGTTATATTGATATTAGCTTTCACCCTTTATTGCCCTTGAAATGAGCAATAAACAAGACAGTTTATTGGTTTAAAACCAGATATCCCATCACCCATCTGTTTCTGTTTATTATTAACTGGAATGCTGGTAATGACAATTCACATTAAAACCAGCAAATGTGGGAAAAAAGTGTAAAGTTCTGAAACAGTAAAATATGAATAGTACGGCAACATGAGCAAAACAATTGTCTTTTAATATCATGCTCCTCCTCCTGTTTTATTTACTGCTAGTCTCAAAAACATAACTAATTCATAATGCATTGCTGATAAAACCTCTAGGCACAGAACTAAGATATAATTAACACACTTTGTTTCCAATGTAATACTATAACAACTGAAACAATTGGGAAGGTATTCCCAAACAAAAGTTTTTCACAATTTGCTTTTCCTTCCTCTATCCATTTTCTGATGTAAAATATGTTGCACGCAGAGGTAAAAAAACAACGACTTACTGTCTACTGTACCAAACATTTACATTTTAGCAATTTAGAATGCTTTCTTATCCAATGCAATGTTTACTGTGATGGCGCAACATCCATCATGCATGCAACAGCCAATGAAGTGCAGAACCATGGACAGCACATGCCAGGAGAGAACAAGAACATTCCTGGCCCACAGGAGACAGCACTTGGGAAATGGCCCGGAATGTCATAGAAGTATCTAGAAGGGACAGCTCTACCACTTTACAACTGCGTCTCGCAAGTGCCCCTATAGCGGGATAATAAAGAGGTAGCTTAAGCTCCCCCATTGATGTCCTGAGACTTGTGAGCTGCACAAACAATTTGTGTGTGCTGTTTTTTCCACAGATTATATCATATAGTGAAGATGCCTTCCCTGCAAGGCAGCCTTTCTGTGAGCCCCATGCCGACAGTACCTGTCTGGTCAGTCTCTCTGTTAAGTCTGATTATTTCAGTTTCTTTACTCTTTACTCACTATATCACTACAGTCTTTTTTTTGTTCATTTAACACTTTCAGGCTCTGCATCAACCCCCAGTATCTGTCTTTCTGCTTTGCCCCGCTACAATACTTGTATGTAGCGGGGCAACTTAGCTAGTTGTTTTCAACTTAGCTAGTTGGGACAGACACACAACTCAATAATATACTAGTGATTACTCAATGAAGTAGCATTTAGCAATGTCAGTGTTTCTGTCACTGTTAAGTTAAAACCAAGTATCTCCACTTTTCACATTTTTTTCCCCATAACGTTTTAAGCTGTCACACTGCATGCTATAATTACTCATAGCTGTGCTCTAGCTATCCGCAGTGCTGAAATAAACAGAGACAAATGTGAGTAAGGCCGACAAATCAAATCATATATAGTACTCTTCTTTTACATTCAACATTTAGCCTACACACACAGACTGACAATACATTATCCTACAGTTGCTTTACAAACAAACCAAACTTAAATATGGAACTAATTGGTAGAGACAAAGTAGAGACAGCTGGAAACATAATTAACAACAGTGATATGATGATTACCATGTGACAAACTAAAGCGGGAACAAAACTAAACAGTGCACATGGGGGAGAAACATCAAAACAACACATACAAGGGAGCAACTAAATCTGATACCATAAAGGGACTTGTGACATAACACCCCAAGGCCTGGGTCCTGACAGCAGACCCTCCCCCCCAGTCCGGTCAACTACCACAGCGCCATAAGCAGACATCCATGAGGGAGGGCAACTTCCCCTAGGCTTGGGGGCTTATACCCAATGAAAAAAATGAGAGATCTCGCACTTAAAGTGTAATGCATTTTGCAGATTGGAGGTTATTAGAGGTATGTCATTTTCAAGTTCTATTTCCGCTGGTTATTCCAATAAACATGTGTTGAATATGTGCATAATTTCACAGAAAATGTGCAATGTGGTTTAATAGATGACAAGAATGCATATTATGGTCATTTTCACTCGTTTTTTTTTACATGCATAAGGTGTACAAGGATATAAGTAACATGTATTCAGAATGTGTGTATTTGTGCCAATAAACAGATGTTTAGAAGGCCTATTATTCTGCCACCCAACAGATCTACGCTGTAGGGCTGTGCAATTAATCAGATTTTGATCGCAATTTCAATTTCAGCTCCTAATGATCACCAGTGTAATCGAAAAAAAATAATTATTTTGTACATTGCATTTTCTAAGAACACTTATTTTTGTCTTGTGTTCGAATGACACTCACAAGCGCACTTTTGTCCCTCCCGAAACCGAAAATCACTTAGGCGTCTATTAAAGACACATTTTACAGTGTAACTCCATATCCATTGTGCGCGCAGGCACAAAAAATAACACATGCTGTTGCATACTTTTAGCCAAAGATGTGTGCCTCATTAGCACAGTTGAGAACGACCGCTCTAGAATGTTGTTGCATACTTTGGACAAGCGTTATAATTTGCCATCTTACCACCACTTTACCAGAGTTGCTCTGCATGCTTTATATGAGAAATGCTGTGCAGAAGTGGCGACAAAGGCAGAGTATTGATCTGTGGTCTACAGTATTTTATATATTACAACAAGGTGATTGCAGCAGCTCCATGGGTTTACCTCACAGCAACGCAGGTACTTTGTTTGTTCGTTAGCTTATCAGCTTTGTCTATTTGAGTGTTGTTTAGGATATTTTATTTGTCCTTGCAGCGTTGTTTACTGAACATTTTTTCTTTAGTATTAGATTGGACATATCAGTACCGAAGCAACGAAATTGAGCAGTTAATCACATTCTCGTTCTTGGTTTCATTAGCACAGGTGTAGTGTAGAGCCATGTATTACTTTTGAACAATATTTCTACCAACTAATGAGCCAGGCTTTGTGTTATTTCTTCTATTCAGTAGTTTGTTTGAACTGCTGTTTGCGATTCTACAGCAGACTTAATTAAGCAAATGAAAAACCTGCAGGCAAAATAGAAAATAAGATATGTTTAGAAGTGTTGATTTAAGTGTTCATTTAATTTAATAAACATAAATAACTTATTTGCAAATATAATTGAGAGACATTGCTGTCTAATCAAATCAAAACATTCAAACAAACGATGTGTGCTGGTCACCCTCAACAGAGTAAAAAAAATGCTCCCGCTCCTGACGTCAGAATATTTTCACTGTTTTTCAATATCAACAAATGCAAATTTCCAAAATCAATGAGTAATCGATTTAAATAATCGTGATTTCAATATTGACTAAAATAATCATGATTATGATTTTTTCCATAATTGAGCAGCCCTACTATACTGTACCCTTTAGACTCAATATTTGTATTTTTGCAGGCCTGCTCAATGTATTCTCTATGTATCTCTATTCATTAAAGTATTGTATGTAACTGAAATTCTTTTTTTTTCTTTTGTTAAATTTTGTTATATACTTAGACATTGAGATGAAATTGGTTTTCCATACAAACACTTACACATTCACCAGAAATAGACTGATTATATTGGTCAATTGGCTCATGACCAGAGATAGTAGTTACCACAACTAAAGTTGTCATCCGGCCTGACAACTGAGCCCGGTCAGACGCAAGCCAGCTTAGATGAGGCCCGAGGCCAAGCCCGGTCCGACATCACAGAAATTAATTAAGCCCAGGCTGAAAAAAGCAAGATTATTATTTTTTTAATGGCAATTCAGCTACAGTGTGCGCAGAAACCGTTTAATATTTAATGATATGGAAACAATAAAACAATAATGGAAGGAAATTAAACAGACCTCGCAATAAAGGTACACTTTGAAAAACAAACTAATGGGCTTATTTTTTGTTTTTACTTTTCCAGCCAAAAATGAAATAGAGCAAATCATTTTAGTGGGTATCTATCATCAAACATTAAATTGTGTGACCATATTCACTAATTAAATTAAAAGAGTTGACTACTAAAATCAAGACAAATAACAAACTATAATGAAATACACTTGTTATTATACCATTTACAACATAATATCTGGTTTCAAAGTCAAACTAACAAGGAAAACTAACCAATAGGGGTATTTAATTTTGCCATGAACGATTTCTAACCATATAACTGAAAAAGATCATGATATTTAGCCACATTTTGTAGGCTGGAAAATAGTTTGCTTCATTCATTTAAAATGGTACCAAAGGCTTGTAGCTACTTTAAGACAAGCTGCAAAATGTGTTTTGTAAATTGTGTGCGCTTGCAAGCGGCATAATCGCTGTAGCTAGGCTACATGCATGAAAATGGTGCTCAAATCTTGTCAAGCCCCTGTTTGGATCAGATTTGACATTTTTACCACATTAATGCAATTTCTATGTAAACACCAAATTATGTAAGTTTTAGTGTGTTACTTACTGTGTTGTCTTTACTGTTTATTGCCAACTCTGCATGGCCTTCCGCCTCAGAGTTAATTCCTATAGAAAATGAATATTGTGACGGAATTTGAATGTCATTAAAATAATAACAATACTTGTTAAAAAATAAAAAATAAAATAAAAACAAAGTTTAAAAACAAACGTTCACAGTCAAGGTCATGTAAAAAACATTTACATTTGCTTACAGGAACTAAAACTTCTAGCTTAGGTTTGCGCTGAATATCATCCCATGAGTGTGAGGCATGGTATTCAAACACAGTTTTACCTAATTCAGTTTGGACCCATGGTACAGAGAGTAGATACTGTAACAACAGACGTGAAAACAATGTCCTGCAGTGTGTATATTAATCTGAATTAAGATTACTTATTTCACAAATACAGCGTCATACTGGACATTGTCAAATTTATATTTCATATTAGAAAACCACCAGAAATGCAGTAGGAGATTTTCCTCCATTGATTGCCAAGCAGCTGGTAGTCACAGGTGCAACCACATTGCATTTAAACTCATTTTAAGACGTATGATACGCTACATAATGCTTTAGTAGACACAACAAAAAAACAACAGTTACTTATGCTGCTATTTTTATTTTATTTCATAAGCTGTCTGATCTTACATGCTCTCAGGAACAAAACAGTTTCAGTCATTTCTTTTGGATAAGCTTTTAATATAAGGGCCAAGATTAAACAGAACTTGTGCATAGAAGAGAGACATCAAGTAGTGTGGTGATACATCAGGCAGGGGACTCTTGAGCTGTTCACGGTTGTGACTTGACTGGTTGTTGTGGTTGGAAAGCTCAATAACCTGCTCCATTCAATAGAAGATAGTGAGGGAACAATAGGGACTTGATGGATAATTGTTGCACAATACAAGGAATTGCAGTTTAATCAATGTGATAATAATGTGAGAAATTGCTATATTGTTTGTATGTAAGAGACTCAAATGTGAGGTACATGATTAGAAAATCTGCTCCACACAGGATATTTTGCTATGTTACAATTTTAAGTAGCCCTAAGTGTGGTGTTCCCCACAGTGTTAGAACCATCATTCAATATGCTGCCCAAGGCTAGTCTACTCTGAATATGTAAGCTTCTTGATGTGAATGTGAGTGATAAAGTGAGAGAGAGAGGCAGGGAGAGAGCGAAAGAGAGAGAGACTGAAAGAGAGAAGGAGAGAAGGATAGAGAGGGACGAAGGAAAAACGAGAAGAGCTGGAGCTGCCTGATCTCAAGCGGCAAATTAGAGCTCTCTGAAATCGATAAGAGGGGAGCCATGCACAGATTTCATTAGTTGGCAAACGTTAAAGGGATGCAAACAGATATTGATGTTCAAGATTGATCGATTAGTCATTTCTTAAAAAAAAATATATACTTTGAGTTTTGATGTAGAGCAAGATTACTATAGTAAAACTAAAACTGAAATAAAACTACTCTTAAGAAAAATATTAGAAACACTGAAGCTACACTGAATATAATCTGACTGGTAAATTATCAATACAGAAAGCACCATCATTAATAGGTTTTCATATTTTTATTTATTTATGTTTTTATATAAACCAGTTACAGTAATACAACATCTTTGTCAATGCATCGTGATTGTTCTAATATGACTTAGTCCCAAATGCATGCAATGTTGATCCAACAGCTTAACATTTAATTTATACTTAGATTTTTTTGCTCCCATCTAATAAATGTGTCATTAAGATAGCATTAAATGATTAATAGATGTGTGATATGTGAAAATGTCATTTATTATGGTGTGTCAGATCTTATCTGTGAAGAATTTAATAATTTCTCATATGCATATTAACAGTTACAATGGTACCTGTGTAGTGGGAGCAAGTCACTTGGTATAAGTGTATGCTTCCATTCTGTCATAGTGCTCAAAGCTGAGCTCACATGACAGACTTTCCCGAGAGCAAAACATCACCTTCATTATTTATTTCAGAAATGATCACTTTCCATGTCAGCCAACTTAAATGCTCATCAGAACTTTAAAAAAATCTCAAAGGGGACTACATATATAAGCAGGCATATTAACCCTCAGTAGATGTCATCATAATACAGCATACACTGATTCAGTTATTTCAATAATAATATTGAATGGAGGATGAAATAAAAGGTAAACTAGGCAAGGCACTTTTGTTAATATAGTATCTGCCACAAAGATACTGATAAAACATATTTCCAGGTAATTTCAAGTAATTTTGTTCATCCATCCATCTTTGTCCGCTTAATTTTGTGAATAGCAATAATATACAGTTCATCTAATAATTTGGAGCAGAATAAAATTATAGATGGTTATTTAGGTAATGTGAAGGAGAGGTGGATTTAGTCAAGGCTGAAAACCCACAGAAGACAATGATTATACTCTGTGGGACATGAATTTGATTTCTCTATAACTCCTGCTGAGCTTGGGTCAATTATATTTCTACTACTGAAAAATGTACATTATTTTTTAAACTGACGGGTGGGACTCAAACATAAGGACGACCAGCGGACGTAACTTTTCATGGTGAACAAAGTAATCGTATTAATAATCTTATCCTGACCTCCTCTTGGACAAAGCCATAACCTTAAGCCACATAAACAGGAAGTCACTTTGACACTTTGAAACATCAGCACCTCTGTTGATATTGAAAAAAAGATTCCAATGCCAATATTCCACCTTTATTAATGTAGCTTGTAGGTGAAATGTTGTTCATTGCTCACTATCATGGGGAATGCAGGTGGTTGGTATGCATGTTCTAGATAACCAAAATGCATTGCTGACTGATTAATGGTTAATCAATAGGTTAATTGATTGTTTTAAAATGCCAAACCTTGCTGAAACTATGCCCATACGAAGGAGAGTCAGACCCACTGGGGACATATAGACTCAGCACTTAAAATCACTATCATTTATTACTGTATCATACTGCACAACACACAGTTGTAAAGACACATTCCTAATTAATCAAGGCAATCTCTGTAAAGGGAATTCTACTCTCTGTAGTCATATCTGGTCCATAAGCCATATTTACAGCAACACAGTGGTGTAAATTTGGAGAAATTTGGGGTTAGCTCTACTGGATGAATGCTTTTCAGAATTCTGCTCATTTAGAATTCACACCAGCAAAACATTACAGAACAAGCCTGTCTAGTGCTCAGCATAACCTCTGCCATAAGGCACCTTAAGTGAGACTGTCCAATCTTTTCTTCCATGTTTGTGTAGGATGCTTGACATTTTAATAATATTTCCTTAAGAAATATACATTTATCATAGGCTGCTTGCATTTCATTGATGTTTTTTTTTGAGGTGTCAGCTGTATTTGGTTTGTTCACTTATGTCCTACTTTGTTTCATCACAAAAATGTTAGACAGCACTAGGAACTATTTATAGTGAACTGAATTGTACTGTACCTGCCAGTGTCTATAACTAAACATTATACAGTATTATAAAAAATAATTAATAATATGTAGCAATGAAAGGGTTTCTTAAGGATGTTTGGGGTATCACAAAACAACCCTCTGATATTCTGGAAACGAATAACCGCTAATTGTTGTTAGCAGGGTACATCCCTCTTTCTGTATGCAGATACACTCTCCCATGATTCTAGTCCCCTCCTACATGTTTTGTGAGCATGTGCATTCGACACCGCAGGATGATTGTGTTGGTATGAGGATAGATGGAGGTTGTGAAAGGAAGCGTGCCTCCACAAGGTTAATCTGGTCGACGGCTACAACTACCATGTCCCCATAATGAAGCCCCCACAGACGCACACTTAATAGGAGTTAAGAGTAAATTAACCTTCAGGACTTAGCATGCTTCTTTTTTTAATACACTTTATGTATCCATTTCCCATGCATACCCGATCAAGGACGATTGTTCATTTAGCTTGAGGAGGTCAGAAGGAAAACATCCCTTTGTTGCTTGCAAAGTTTTCTGTGATGGCTAACATAGCAGATTAAGGAGAATAAATCAGTTGAACATTTACTCATTGTTGTACTTTTCAAAGGAATTAATAATGTTAGTGGTTGTAATCAATCAAAAACAAAATAAATACAGTAATTATTCCATAACTATTTGTCTTTAACACTTAATCTTACAATTTAAATCAAACCAAAACTATAAGTACTGTAGCTAAAAAAAATTTTCTATTGACCTCACAAAGTTTAAGAATTACTAAAATGTAAAAAAACTAAATGCATTATTTATCAGGTTATGCTCAGGAATTGAAGTTTGGCATATTAAAATCAATTATTATGACAATATATTAAAAATAGAATTGACCAGAAAGCTGCTAAATGTTGGAATGGCAGCTTTATCTTGGAATGGTGCCATTCACACCATGATTTTCTTGTATAACACCCAGTAATACTGTTAAGCCTGGTTGAGCGAGGGCCTCCTTTATCTTTTTCTTTCCTTTTTGTCAGTAGTATACATGCTGTTGAGATAGAGTGAAGACGTGGAGCGGGTTTTGTTGATGACTTATGGGATGGAAGGCACGCCAGGGCTTCTAATACACCTAGTATTTAAATAATCCCTGGGTCTCCTCAGCCTTTTGATGCCTTTGTTCACTTTGAAAAGTTAGCACTGTAGAGCCTGTACTGTCTGCATCGAGTGAAATGTTGAATCACACTGCCTACCACTTCTTCGTATTCGTTCCCAGAGCCTGAAAGAACATCTAAATACACATTCACTGTCTTATCTGTCTTGAGTCATACAAGTGAATTTCCCATTCCATGGTATATCTGAAGCCACCAAAACTCCAGAAAATCATCCATGCTTATCTTTCTTTAGTACTGAGGGAACAGTAATGAGACTCACTCATCCATAGTAAAGAGCTTAATAATTCATTGCAGTAGTTATGCAGGTGAGCCCTATCGTATTACAAGTAAAGGATAATTTCACTATTTTTCATTTTGATATTTGATATTTCACCCTAAAATTATTCTATGGGCCAAGAAAAACTATAATCAATGTTATTTTGAACTGAATTTCAAAACCAGATTTTCAGTGATTTTGAGATTTTGCTTAACATAAAACATAACATTTAACATAAAAGAGCTGGAAAAATTAATGTCGCTGAAATCTTTTATATATTATTTTTTTCATGTAATGGCTAAGCAGATTCAATAAATATGAAGTATTTTTCTGAAATGCATTTTTTGAATTTGAGATTTCAGAAAACAACAATTTTTCTTCCATGTTTTGCAAGTTTGTAAATTAATCTTAATTTTCTTTTTTTTACAAGATTACATTCACCATCTATACTTCTGTGATTTAAACCACAGGCGCCCAAACTGGACACAAAGAGTCACTTGGAGAGAGATGTGGCAGAATAGATCATCTGATTTATCTCACCCAAATCCCAGGCAGTGCTATGCCAAGTTGTGCTGCCTTATGAAGGAGGCCCAAGGAAAGTCAGAGAACCCATAGTCAGGCTCAAACCTGTGACTACCATGACGTAAACTGTAGTGCAATGCAGCAACTTATCCCACTATGCCGTGCGTACCCCTTAATCAAGAATCTCATGTTCTAGCGTCAATCTGATATTTAGGGGACTCTGTACTTTCGTAATATATAATTCAAACAGTCTGAGTAATGCAGACAATTGTGTGAATGCTTTTCCAGAACCTTTAATGTAATACTTGCATGTCTTATACCTGTATTTGCAGAAGAGCCAGACAGATACATGTTTTATATCAGAATATGACAACTTCATGCAGTCATAAAAAATTCATGATTTACAGATTATCTCTGCTTGAATCTTATTAAGGTGAGAAACTAACAAATATTAAAAAGTGATATTATCCTTTAAAAGGTGAAAAACTAGTTCATGGGACTGTCCGCTACCATTGGTTCTGTAAATATTATGTATGTTCCACAAGAAAATTCTTGTATAAAATAGACATGCTTCCAGTGAAGATTCAATCCACTGAAACAAGAAACGCCAACCAGAATTAAATCAAACAAATGTGAACCCAAGCTTAACATATTGTGAGAAATTCTGAATTCCAGCTAACAATCAACTAGCAATACTTCACTTAATACAGAAAGGCCAGTGTGTCACATGGTTGTCCAATGAACTTCAATGACCCTCGAGCAGTGACCCTACAGTATTATTCCAGACAAAACTGTTGGCCTTTTGCATTGTTTGTTTAAATATATATATTAATTGTTAGATCATACAGTCGGCTTATCTTTCAATAAAAAAATATATACATAAGGGGAGCACTGGTGAGATGCATATATAGAGATGCAGTATCTTTACCCATTCTGGCAGCAAAATGCATGATCCAGAGCAAAGCAAGATATATTCCGACTGGCTTCTGTGACCTCCAGGCTCACCTGTTGATTACACAAGTGAATGGTCTTGCATAAAGAGGAAATATTGTTATTCTGTTTTCTTACTTTCTCCCAGGTGACCTACAGACTGTGTACAATGGCTGCTTGGTCTGTCAGTGACCTCTGGCACTGTCCATGGAGCCTGTCCCAGATGGGCTGGAGCAAGGCCCACATTTCTCTAGCAGAGGCCTGGACCGGGGCAGCTTGGCAAGGGGAAAGCCGTGTAGAGTGACCTTGCACATCTCTCTAATGGAAAGTTTGGCTGTGTTCCACAGCTCTCAGCCAGTGAACAGAGCACCGTCTCCAGATCGGGGCCACTCACCTCCAGCCTCCAGCACTGATCCTGGACATATCATACTACTGACACTAATTGTCACCAACAACTGCAGCTGATAAAAGCTCCTCATTTCTTCGGGGACATCAAGTTGGCATATTCAGATATTCTTCATGAATAAAGTCTGTGTGTGTGTGCTTGCGTGTGTGTGTTGTTCAAATTCACCTATCACATCCTGTTAATCTGATCGGGCAAATGTATCCAATTTAGACTGTGACTTTGTTGGAAGATTATCATCACATTTGGTTTGACTTATTCCTCACCATCCATTGAGATTTGGAAATTACTTGTCTCTATGTATTGATATGCTGACAACCTAAAGAATGGCATGTTTGTCCATGGGCTTAGTTTCAATCAATACACATCTTTAGGTTCAGTGACACGCTGTTCACGTGCCATCAAGGGGCTTATATCAGGTTGATCTTCAATGCTGTACATATCTGTTATTGTAATTTATCTCTTAAAGAGCATATTAGCAGTGTAATATGACATATTTCATAATAAAACTTTTGTGTCAGAAACAAAACAGATCAAAGTGACTTTTCTCTCATACTTTATTATTTATGGGTCATTGTGACTGTAGAGGAATATTTTAGTCCACAGCTCATACATCTTCATCCAATTCTTCCATTGTTTTGTTGACTTTGTTAATTAATTTGTTCTTTAAATTATTGTTTAATATTTCTGAATCTATACAGACAAAATAATAATTTACTGATATTCCACCTAACCTGTGTGTCACATCCATCCCAGCGCTCCCTGTCAATCAGTTCTCAACCTCTCCAGAGTACTAGGACACCCTCTCAGCCTCACTCTATTCAGGCTCTAGTTGGGCATGATTACACACACCTGTGTGCTCGGTGCACCTGTTTTGGTTTAGTCATTGACAGAGTATATAAGCACTGTTTTTCTATGTGTTCATTGTCGATTATTGTTGTGGAAAATATGCTAAACTATGTTTCTTCGTTTTTTTTTCTACTAGTTGTTGCCTTTACTACTTATTTTTGAGACTCGTTATTCAGTGTAGGTGATTGGACTTTGTGGATTGGAATTAAACTCCTTGAACCTACACCTCTTTCCTACAATTTACTCTTGAAATGTGACACTGTGTCAGTGAATTTGACAAGTACAGTATATAGTGTAGCTTCCCTTGTCAATATTGTTTTTTATACCATATATTGTTTGACTTTGTACAATGTCAATATTACGGTACATGTTTTGTGCATATGTATAGAAATCAGTCAATGCAAAATTGACAGAAGTGCAAAAAAGGACTGGAATAATATTACATCTCATAGAATTTTATATAATGTAAAATTGCTTCTACATTAAAACATATCAGTGCAATTGATAAGTCAAGGCTTTGAAAAGGAGATCTTGGCATAATTAGAAAGAGGTGGTCAGAGGATTGTAGATGATGTTCAGGACATCTGCTGATTATCTTCTCTAAGATCAGCTTGGTCTTATAGCTGCTGGACTTGTCTTCAATCCCATTTGTGTGGCACCACAATGAATGATGCCTCAGCAGTTTTAGGTGCCGGACCATTCACAACACATAGTTCAGAATAGTAGAGCTGTCATCACCACAACTATTTTTCTTAACATTACTCAGTTTCTAGATATAATACTGTATGTTTCAGGCAACCAACATATATATATATACACACATATATACAGAAACACACATTAACTCTAAACACCTGCAAAAGATTCCTGAGGCTTTTAAAAACTCCC
Source organism: Umbra pygmaea (assembly GCA_016801145.1). NCBI lineage: Eukaryota > Metazoa > Chordata > Actinopteri > Esociformes > Umbridae > Umbra > Umbra pygmaea. Next base: position 150 of record JACXGM010020631.1, on the reverse strand, counting down.
AGCCTGTTTCATTACTCAAAACCGCAATCATGGGTAAGACTGCCGACCTGACTGCTGTCCAGAAGGCCATCATTGACACCCTCAAGCAAGAGGGTAAGACACAGAAAGACATTTCTGAACAAATAGGCTGTTCCCAGAGTGCTGTATCAA
>JACXGM010020630.1:15583-17835 GCA_016801145.1 Umbra pygmaea | reverse complement strand
GAGAGGTTGAGTTTAGGGGTTGACACAGTGCAGATACTGCTACAATGAGAGGTTGAGTTGGGTTTGAACCTCTCTTTCATTTGCTCTCTCTCTCTCTCTCTCTGATTCAGATACACACTGTTGTAACTATGCACCATGTCCTTTCCAACACTTCTTTAATATTACATGGGGCCAGTTGATGCTAAGTGGAGGACAGAGGTACCTCTATGTGTGTTCCAAATGGTACCCTATTCCATTAGAGGTCTTTAACTTCAGGTCATCAAGGCCAATTCCACTCCGCTTTTTCATTACAACTGTCTACTCTGGGACTTGTTTAGATCTGGGACACCAGGTGAGTGCAATTAACGATGAGTGGTGTTTGAAAGTTTGTGAACCCTTTTGAATTTCTGCATAAATATTACCTAAAACATAATTAGATTTTCACACAAGTCCTAAGAGTAGATAAAGGCAACTCAATTTAAAAAATGAGACAAAAATATAATACTTAATTTATTTATTGAGGGCAATGATCCATGATTACATTTCTGTGAGTGGCAAAAGTACAGCGGGAGGGTGGATTGGACTATTTTCTACGTTGAGGGGGGTGCTGCCTTTCTTTAATTTGATGATAAGAGTTCCCCAGGTTCGCCAGTATTATATACCAAACTGCCCGTAATATATGGAGAGGAATGCAAGTCCGTTTAAGCAGGGTGCTAGTGCATACAGCATGTGTTCCAGTAATTTGCCTAACTTGGCATATAATATAACTTGGCATATAGTCAATTAAAACATATAATTCGTACATGCTAAATTCAATTTCTAGACTACATAAAAAATTTCACAATTGTTTAAAGGAAATCAAATGCCATACTTTTAATTCTGTTATCCCTTTAAGATTTTCGGATAAACTCCGCCCCCAACTTTCCGTTTATACCAGGAAGTGACTGAACATCAGACCAGCTAAATCAACAATTGAAAACAACGATTAACAGCACATGGTATCAGTGACGGTGACTAAGAAATTGATTACTTATCCCTGACATCAGCTTTATGTTTGCTGTGCTGTACTGACTGTATCCTCACAACATTGCTAAAACAACAACATCATCATGTCCGAAAAGACATCTGCCGCTACAATGTAATTATAATGAATCTAAAGCACAGAAGTTCACATATCGATCGGACTGATTGTCTATAATCTGACAATTTTTCTGTATCTTTGCAAGCAAACCAAAAGAGTACAGTACTCTTTGAGGGCTACACAAGATATTTTGCATTGAGAGGCCTTCCAGCAAGCCCCCTGCCCGGAAAGGCTACAATCCCGTTTTAATCTGCCACTTTATAATTACAGTATTTAACGTTGGTTGTTTTTGCTTGTTTACATTAAACAAGATGGACACAGACAAGTTTAACTATGTTTACAGTTGTGACTTGGACATTAATGTTCAACTGAAAATGTAAGTATTTTATTACTTGGGCAACCATTAATCTATTTAAATAACTAATGAATTCTCTGAAAGTGTTAATGCTGTCAACACTTGTAAACAACAGACAATAACACTACGGGATACATCTAGGTTAGTTCTGTGTAACGACTCTCAATTTCTGGATAGGATGCCATAAAGCATGCATGAAAAATTATTGCAGCAGAGCCCCGAAGTCTGTCTTTATGTTACGCATTAGTTGTCTTCTGTTTATCTAAGCAACTCTGTGACTCAGCCCGTATCAGGGCTCCATAACGTCCCCGGGAAGCTTTATTTGGGAACACAATCTGCTTGTTGTTGACATACATTATGACCGCTCATCGGCCTCACGCTTCACTCGTGACGTCTCTTACCAAGCTGGGCTCGGTTGCGGTGGCCCGTAAATAACGTGTACAACTCCCAACAAACCGTGCAGCGCTTAAGCCGTTACGCACTGTAAGAACGGTGTGATTTCGTCATTTTGAATTTCGGGAGACTGTTATATCCGCTGTCTTACTCTAAAATAATCCACATGTACACAGATACGGCTATGCATCAGCCAAATGTGAACATGTATGAATGATGGTGTTATAGATATGTGTACCCAATGTGTTCCATCTAATGTTGATCTAGTATTTTTTGCCTTGGTTCAATGATACTAATGTGCGTAAAAGTAATCCTTTTGTATAATGGGTGTTGAACTCGTGCTTTCCACCTCCAGCGGTAGTTTGGAAGGCAAGCGGGAGCAGAAGAGCTACAAAGCCCTGTTGCAGGATCCTATGTTGCGGTTTTCTGGCCTCTATCAGGAGA
>JACXGM010020630.1:5583-10583 GCA_016801145.1 Umbra pygmaea | reverse complement strand
CATTGTTAACAGTTCCCTGGTTCTGAATGTTGGTTCTGTGTGTTCTGCAGCAGGACCTGTGTACCTTCCTCATCTCCCGGGCTTGTAAAAACTCCACATTGGCTAACTACCTGTACTGGTAAGGATGTGTGTCTCTAGTGGAGTGTGTGTTTTTTGTTTTAGTGGTGTAGAGTTTCATGAACCATTTTGTTTTAGTGGTGTAGAGTTTCATGAACCATTTTGTTTTAGTGGTGTAGAGTTTCATGAACCATTTTGTTTTAGCGGTGTAGAGTTTCATGAACCATTTTGGTTTAGCGGTGTAGAGTTTCATGAACCATTTTGGTTTAGCGGTGTAGAGTTTCATGAACCATTTTGTTTTAGTGGTGTAGAGTCATGAACTATTTGATATGGTGATCTGCAGTTTCAGTGTCCCTGACATTCTGTTGTGAAAGGATGGTTGTGTTTGTCTAAAGCCTTCACTTATTCCGTGAATTTACCAGTTGTGGAGTAAAGAAGAGTCGGATATACTTTCAGTAGAAACACTGATGGGTTTATGGGCAAAAAGCTGCTTCAACTGAATGAAAATACATTTTGTCATACTTGTTAAAAAGTGTATAGAAAAACGTAAAGTTGTTATGTTTCATTTAGGGTTTAATCTAGTGAATTTCCTTAGAAGGTGATTTCACAATGTGGGAGAATTCGCTTCTCAGAATGATTGATAGGTCTCCCAGTAGCAAGAACCAGTTAAAATAATAGCCAGTCATTCAAGTGGATTTCTCCGCTCCGGTAGAACACGTGTTTAGCAAATAACATCGCAATAACATATCCCAACTCCTGACAGACCCCAACAAAAACTCTCAAATGTTGCAGCTTGCACCTGTCCTGAACTATAGCTATCTGACATGCTGTATTTTATGAGAAGAAGTGGATTTCTTTGGTGTGACCAACTGTTGGCTACTATTGTGTAGAGACGTGCCACTATCGTTTTATAAAAGCTTTTGTAGCTGCTTATTAATCTTTAAAATAATTTATCCCTAACTAAAGATTTAAACGATGATAGATTATCATCCATCATACGTAGCTAGTTTCTGGCTGTGCGTCCCAAACATGCAGCATGTACTAAACCTGTGTGTGCTCCCTGAGGTACGTGATCGTGGAATGTGCGGACCAGGACACACAGCAGCGAGACCTGAAGACACACAACATGTACCTGAGCGTCATCGGGAGGTTCAGTCAAGCACTACTCAAGGTCAGTCACACGTTCAGGCTGTCTAACACGAGGTACAGCAGTAGAGTGTGGACTAGTTTACCAACCAGGCTGCTACTGGAATTCAGAGTGACTTTCTAGGTAATTTAAAGTAAAAGAAGCATTTGATTGATGTGTTCTGTGTGTTTCTTCGTTTCTCTCTCCAGGGTGATAAGAGCGTAAGGGTGATGCGGTCTCTCCTGGCCTCCCAGCAGACATTTGTAGACAGACTAGTACAGCTGATGAAAGCCGTGCAGCGTGAGAGTGGAAACCGCAAGAGGAAGGTATGGAAGACACACACGTTTAGTACTGATACAGTTGGCTCCTAAATGACTGGCAATTCACAAACAATACTTTAAAAACATCAACATTATAATTATAGAGAAACTCAAAATACCAACATGTGAGAAACACTGTACTTCATTAATGTGTCAATGGAACCAACCAAAGTAATTTATTGATTAAATTTAAAATCAATGTCCTCCAAATGAAAGTTTCACAATCAATGGCACCCTTAAATATTATTGTAAATAACATTTACCAAAATTAAAACAGGAATTAAATTCCACTTACTTAAGTTCATCTAAGTCTAAAGGAACTATATTGAGCAATTACATAATTTCCTGTTCCACTAGGGTATAAAAATTAGGTAAGACTCATGTAAGATCCCTTTGTCATCCAACACCATGAACAAAGCTAAAGAACTGTCAGTTCAAAAGATACAGATGGTCGTAGACAAGAAGATTGCTACAAGAAGATCTACAAACGATTGAATATACCACAAAGCACTTTCAGGTCAATTATTAAAAAAATCTAAAGATATGGAACAGTTGAAAACCTTACGGGTAGAGGACAAATATGCATTTTGCCCCCCCAGATAGGGAGGAAGATGGTTAGAGAAGCAACAAAAATCCCCAAGAATCACTGTGAAAAAATTGCAGGCCTTGGTGACATCTTGGGGTCACCAGGTTTCAAAAAGCACCATCAGACGCCACATCCACAACACCGGCCTCTTTGGAAGGGGTGCCAGAAATCCCTTTTTGACCCCAAGACACAGATGCAAGCACTTTGAGTATGCCAAATGGTATTTACATTATGACTGGAAGGAGATGCTCTGGTCAGATGAGACCAAAATTGAACGTTTCGGTCAGATACAGCATCGGCATGTTTAACGTCAAAACAGAGATGCATACAAGGAGAGGCACCTCATACCCATGGTGACATATGGTGGTGGGTCAGTGATGTTTTGGGGCTGTTTTAATTCCAGAGGTCCAGGGGCACTGGTCAAGATTGATGGCATGATGAATTCCACCAAGTATCAGGCAATTTTGTCTGACAATCTAGTTGCCTCTGCCAGAAGGCTGGGACTTGGCCATAGGTGGACTCTCCAACAAGAAAATGATCCAAAACATACCTAATGATCCACAGAGAAATGTTTCCGTGACAACAAAATTCTGCCATGGCCATCTCAGACGCCGGAACTCAATCCAATCGAAAACCTGTGAACTCAGTTGTAGAGGGAGGTTGATAAGCACAAACCTAAGAATGTGAAGGATCTTGAAAGGATCTCCATAGAGGAATTGTCCAAAACCTCTCTAAACTTGTTCCTTAACTTGGTAACACATTACAGGAAGAGACTCTATGCTGTTATCCTTGCCAGAGGTGGTTGCACTAAGTCCTGACTGCCAATAATTATGGAACCTTGATTTTGGTGAAATATATTTTGTTAAATAATTGATACAATGGTTTCATTGGTAAAGTACAGTTTCTCACATTTTGGTATTTTGAGTTTATCTCTAATTATATTATTTATGTTTTTAAAGTATTGTTTGTGCATAGCCAGTCAGGGGTGCCAGTAAATTTGGAGCCCACCGTATTACAACTCCAATAACATGGGACAGTATGGAAAAAGATTCTATTCACCCCATACTATGTTGAAAACACATTATTAACACATTGTTTTTTACTCTGTGAATTTAATTTATTTTTTATAATAAAAAGTCATTTCAAATCTGATGGGGGGGTGGGGACAAAATTAACTGGGGACTGCCACAGCATCTGGCATTTGACCCAACAATTGGAAATGTCCTTATTGGAGTGCCATACCCTCTAATAATATAAGAACAGGCACTAATGTGATGTTTTTATTCTAATTCTATGGTTAAAATGGGCACTGATTATACTGTCAGTTTTAGGGTTTTATAAGACCCTCAGACAAGAGTTTGCATTTTTTTTGTTTCTTTAATTACAAGCAATGGGAAAAGGCCCTAACAGAGTACAGTCACTTTATAAATTTAGTATTTTATGCAAAGTGTGCAGTTTTTGTGGACTTATTGAGATGGTGAAATGCTCACTTCGTAAATGCTGTGCACCACCGTGATACGCCATGTCCAAAATTAAGTGGTACTCCAAAACACCAGATGTGCAGATGTGCAACTTACCCATGCCATGAGAACTGACCCACCCCCATACCATGACATACGCTGGCTTTTGGACCTGACGTTGATAACAGCTTGGATGGTCCTTTTCCACTTCGGCCCGGAAAACACAACAGCTCTTTTGTCCAAAGATTATTTGAAATGTTGACTCGTCGGACCACAAAACACGATTCCACTGTGCTATCTCAGATGAGACCGAGCCCAGAGAAGTTTGTGGTGGTTCTGGACTGTGTTGATGTGTGGCTTCTGCTTTGCATAGTAAAGCCTTAACTTGCATCCATGGATGCAGTGGTGTATGGTGGTGACTGACGAGGTTTACCAAAGTATTCACCACATGGCATGGGTAACTTTGACATCTGTGAGAGCACCATTGAAGCAGAAAGATATGTACACATTTTGGAGCAACATATGCTGCCATCCAGATGTATTTTTCAGGGACGTCCCTGCGTTATCCAGCAGGGCAATGCCAAACCACGTTCTGGCCAGATTACAAGTGCATAAATGCGTAAGCAGAGAGTGTGGGTGCTAGCATGGGCTGCCTGATGTCCTGAGCTGTCTTTGATTGAGAATGTGTGGTGCATTATGAAGTGTTAAATAAGGCCACGAAGGCCCTGTACAGTTAAGCAGCTAAAGACGTGAAGCATTATTAAAAGTAACAGTAATAAACAGTTGATTGTCTTCTTTGAGTGTGTTGCAGTCATCAGATTTGAAATGAGTGTTCACAAAGTAAAACTCTATTTGTTTGTTTTTTGCATTTTCCATACTGTCCCATCTTTTTTGCAATTGGGCTTGTAATAATGTATTTTTGATTTGATATACAAAGTATGTATCTATAAATGTATATACATATATATGTCACTTTTTATACAGAACCCCAACGTAGCTTCTTGAAATAAGAAGCAAAGTGAGCTGGCAGTTCTGAGTGGGTGGTCAGCTTATGATTATGAGCGAGTATACTAAAGAGCAACTGTCTAGTCTCTGGCTAAGGTGTTTATCATTGTGATGGTTGACAGTGGCGCCCCCTGTGTTTCAGACGGAGCGACTGCAGGCTCTGCTGGCGGACAATGAGAAGGTGAACCTGTGTGATATGGACCCAATCCCTCTACCCCTGGAACCCTCGGTTACAATCAGAGGAATCGTCCCTGAAACCGCCACCCTGTTCAAGGTACAGCAGCATCCTCCCCGTTCCCTTGATTTGTACTCATCCTCCCCGTTCCCTTGATTTGTACTCATCCTCCCCGTTCCCTTGATTTGTACTCATCCTCCCCCTTCCCTTGATTTGTACTCATCCTCCCCCTTCCCTTGATTTGTACTCATCCTCCCCCTTCCCTTGATTT